>JACSZP010009340.1:0-20348 GCA_016161895.1 Pinna nobilis | reverse complement strand
GAGTGATCTATAAATTTTATCCCTATTCTTGTCACATGATCTTGAGAATTTTTTTCTGTGATTTCCGTTATATAAAGATCGGTCCTGTCGCAACCTGGGCTAGATCTCCTAACCCCGCTACTTCGGGGGTATAATGTAAGAATGATGTTACATTATTTTGCATCAAACCAAAACAATATTTCAAGTTGTTAAAGATTAAGGAATATCTATGTCGGAGAAACAATTAACGTGACTATATCCCCAATTACTATTCTAAGCATGAGTGTGTATTTCTAATGAATGTCATACAAAACAAAATTTATTGGAACCATTAAATTTCGTTCGATGTGAAAAAAACATCACACTTTTTTTCATAGCATATTTGATAGGTGCTATCATTTCCTCAGAGGTACAGAATGGTAGCATTTAATAATGAAGCGATCCGAATTTGGTTGTTCAAAACTCTTACTCTTTGATTAATAGTCGAAAAGTGTATAGATAATGATTTCAAATTAGATTAAAATTGTATATACTATACTCTAGTCTAAATATGTTGTTTACATGTACTTTTTGTTTGTGTTTTTTTTTTCATGTAGAACAAACATTCCTCGCGTAAGTGTGAAACCGGGGAAATACTTTTTTTTTGTGAAATACTTGAAAAGTTTCATTTGCACTTGTAAAAAAAGATAATTTCACCAAGGAATTTTATTTGTGAAATACCATAAATACAGGTCGTATTTAAGGCTATGTATTTTAGTAAGATATAGATTTTTCATAGAAGTTTAATTGTCCATAAAGAGAGTTACAAAAAATAAATGAATACAGCATTTACGATTTAGTTATGATTCTAGTATTACACAAATATTACTATTCACGTATTCCACGAGTAAGCTTGAGTTCACTCCAAGAAGAGGTTTGTTTTCTATTCTACCAACCGGGAATCTGTCTGCTTGATTGAATTGGTTGGTGGACATATAGCTCAACGTCACACTCAAGAATCTCTCACTTATTTGGAGACATCACCGTACGCCGATGATGGGCGACACATTTGGTCTATGCTCGGCCCTTATGTCCCTGAACAGGGGGTGTCTTTCACGTGCCGACACTTACTGTGACACGAGACCTCGGCACCCGATGTGTCATCAGAAGGACAGGGATAACCAACCGCAGAGCAGATATCTGTCTACACAATTGGTGACAACAATTACTTAAATGAGCTCATCCAATCGATAATAGTAAGTAAATACAGTCGAGACTGTCTTATGACTTTCCAAGGCACTAATAAAAGATGGTCACATAAGAGTCACTTATTAAAGACTTTATATAGGAAAACGTAATGGGCGGTCGACTTGAGAATGGTCACTTAAGACAGGCAGTCACTTTATACAGGGAGCCACAAAGACAGTTTCTGTTGTAGTTATCAAATGATCTTGGCATTATATGATCGGATCAGGTGTCTCAGGGAGATACAGGTAAGTCGTAAGATGTGAAAATCAGTATGTACATATATAAATGTTTTAGACAATATCCAAAGCAGAGTAATATAAGCAAATTGCAAAACGAGGCAATATGGCAATTACTATATGACTTTGTATACATAACAACTTAATTTAGTGGTAGTGGGTCCTACAGTATGGAAATGTCGTACATGTTAAGAAAAGAAAGATACTGATCGATCATCAATGTTTTATCTAGCTAGTCAGTGTTAAGCATTTGAAAATTTATGTACTGGTAGCTTTGGACTAACTTAATTTTAGAAAAATTAGTGTTTTAAAATGTAAGTAGAGTGTGCAAAAACAAACGTAAAACATTTCCTGTAATCAATATACATGTATATATATTTTTAGAAATATGTTCCTGTTTTGAATTCGAAATTATACATTTGCTATCTTTGTGAAATTATCGTTCTGTACAGTGGTTAGAAGACGATCTTCAAGACTGGGATAGTATGTAGCCAAACCATCAAGCACAATCAACGTAAATACTGGCAGCGGTAAGCCAAAACCTTACAATGATCTATATGCCACTATCGTCATACACAAATCATAAATCAAAGAAGATCACAGCATTATATCATTCTGCGCAGAAATTGGCAAGAACAAGGTCGTGCTTGGACAATGAGAAAGCAATACATAATAGTGCTTGCCCTGTTAACAGATATCTCCACAATTAAAGAGATCCAGGGATCATTTCAGTTTTAATTATTGCCGTATGTTATGACAAAATCCTATTCAGAAACTTCTGGTCCATCAGGGTAACACAATCTCTAGAGGGGGGGACGACTCTAGAAGCGTTACAAATGTATATTGACAATGTTCTCTGATAACTTAAAAATGAATGGCAAGAAACCAAACCTCCCATTTCATTTGAACTAAACGGATGTGACTGGTCGACAGGGTGTGTTTAATCATCAATGGTACCTGATCCAATCTATGAATTATCGAAGGTTTGTATTTTTTATTTTTCGCCGAACTTGCATATTGTACCAAGGACTGGTGATAACTTGATCTGAACAGGCCTTACAGGGTCTACATATCAGTTATATCAGCGTAGCATTGTCTAATGTTCATGTACTTTGTCTCCCTTCACGTACAAAGCTACCGGTATTTAATATTCAAAATACCGCGAGGTCCGTATCTTTACATGGCGAAAAAAGGTTTAGTTTAGCTTTTAATCCTGTCGATGATTATAGGAGAAAATTTACCAAGCATCGGGACGCGTAACGGGACATTGTCTGAAAATAAGAAGCTGTAGGATGGTTGATCAAATCCAGAATTACAACAATCAAAGGGACAATGAAAATGTACCATCCATCTGCTGTCCTAAGGCGATTGCAGAACTTGAAGAGAGCTGCAATGTTAAAATGGTATGGTTCCTGCAGACGGTCTCAAGTTCCACAGTAGGCTAATTGTTGGTATTTTAAAAATCATATGACTAGAATTGTCTAGTAGATGAACTAGAGATTGTCTCCCCATTAGAAAATCGTATCATTTCTCAATTGCTTCATTCTACATTGATCGTGAACTTTCGACAGATGTGACGGTCGACAGGTGATACTTACTCTTCCGTGCCAGGACCCCACCTTTGAACTTTCAGAGGTCCGTATTTTGAACTTTAAGAGGTCCTTATTTGTCCTGCATTCACCGCACTCCTATATCACCACACTGGAAGATGGTAGCTCTGTACGTGTCTTCATAAGTTAGAATATGTACATGTAATTTGGAAATTAAAATTAAAATGGAACTAACAGATTAAAAGTACAATGCAATTTTATTCATAATTTATCTACGAATTTGTACAAATGCAGTTTTCACAAGTATTGATAAAACTTTTCCTTTACAACAATGGTTTTTATGCTACATGTATATGTATATATTCACAACAAACAGTAAGAATATACGATAAAAAAATAATGAAAATGAAGATGATCAACTTCAAATGAAACAAACGAAAGTGACAAATAAGGATAATTGGTGAAACACTATGGAATACAAGCAATGGAAATGATAACTTTTAAAGCAACACTGTGCGAGGCTGTAATTGTAGTATCATTACATTTACTCACAATTTACATTTGTGAGGTTTGAGGGAAGGTAGATTTGGATCATTGTTTCACCATTATAAACCGCAATGAATATATAACACTACAGCAGTATTAACAACAATCACCAGACAACACTCTGCTGCCTCAGGAGATATTCTATGGTTATCCAGTCTCTTCAATATAACACAACTTGAACATAAAATATTTAAACTTATTTCATGTGTACAAACGTAAATAAAAATTAAGTGTTCTTTTAATACAGACATTTATTGTAGAGATACACATACAACTTACACGGGTAAACATATCATATGTAAGCACACAAAAAGATTTATCCCAAGGCTTTTGGTTTCAGTTAAGAGTACCATATTCAATAACTTGTATGGCTAATGGAGATTTGCAATGGACAAATGTTCTCCTTGAGATATTAAGACTGACAATTCGAGCCTGCTCAAATGATTTTTCCTATCCTAACAAGTGGGAGAGTAAAAACGGAAGTTAAGTAATGTCATAGATGTCAGAGTGCTAAAAAAAAACCTCACTACCCAATGGTACTGAGCATAGGAAAATATATGAAGCTCACTACTGACATATAAATGTGTCAAAAGTTATTGAGTGGAATGTTATATAGCGATTGAACCAGTCACCATTCCTCAAAAATCTTTGAAGTATCCACCCAACCCATAATGAAAAAAATGGAGAAAAAATAATACTTGCGTAGGGTTTTGTGTATGCACAGATCTATCTTAATTCGCTGATTTTGAGTGTAGATTTTTAAACTTTTTGTAGTTTTTCGACCACTGCTGGTTACCTTTATCTTTCCATCTAGTATTTCAGAAGTATACTGGTTCCTGACCAATTCTCGACAAGTACCAATTCTCGCCACCAGATTTTAGCTGCTGCACTGTGGATCTTGCAAACATGCATTTTTCAATGAATGCTAATAGTTTGAAGGAAAAACGTTGTTTTATTTTTTGAGCGAATAAAAACTAATAATTTCAAAAGTAAACTATAAAACTTGGTTACAATAAAATGAGAGGGGAGAATTGGTACTTGGCAAGAATAGGTCCTTTGCCAGTAGGTATTTAGCTTCCAACGCTTGTGTGATTTTTTACTACTTATTTGTGAACTTAGTATATTCTGTTGCTCATGTTAAAGTTTCCATGTTTCTTTTCAGGTTTGGAGTACTAGTACCATTGACTTGCCAATAGCTTCTGGTCAACAGTCGTGCAAGAAGAACTGTAGAATTTCTGATGCATGCATATGAGTACAGCATGTGCATTAGAGCATTAGAGTTGAAAAGTTTCATTGAAAATATGCATCTTCCATTTTTACAACTTCTTTCATTGATTTTCAATGAAACTTTACATAATACGCATGTAAAAATATGTAGAAACTAGTGTCACTGCCGTCAACCACTTGATGAGTGTTTTGCTATATATCTATATATCTGAGTTCTAATGTACAGTGAAACAAACTTATACTTAAACCCTGATATATTGAAATTGTGCTGAACTTGATAAATTCATACCCAATTCATATAACCAAAACATTTTGAAAAACCTGTTTACTTAAAAGACAAATTCCATCCCCTCTTCGGTTTCAATATATCTGAGTTTGGCTGTATTTATATTCAGCATAGTTTTTGTGTGTTGAGACAAAGATGAATTTAAAATCTAAAACAGCTACAATTACAATTCTGTATCAGATATAAACAATAAGACTGGAAGAGTAATGTCTGATCAGAAAAAAATGATAAATCCACAACCGTAAACATAATATACAATAATATCCAAAGGAACAATGGGTGAAGTACTGGCAGTAATTGTATCCATAAATCGGGCTACAATTTCCGATTTGACAAAGTAGAATTGTTTTTCTTCTACATGAAGTTTTAATGAACAGTTAAATGTCATTCGATCTTATATATCTTCTATTTGTACAACTTCTTTTATGAATGGGGGATAGGGTTGTAATAATATTTATAATACTAAAATCATATTTAACAATAGCCGCAAAACTAGAATCAAAATGACATTTAGCATAAGAGGTGTGTCTCTATCTAAGAATTGACAATGGACCAAAGTCACTGACAATTTTAACAATACTTTTATGTACATATATCGCCACTATAATTCAAATATATTATGTGATTTGTCTGAATTGGAACAGACACAAAATGCATCAGATTTTAGTACATACATGTACACACACCCCTACATATACAGAGACACACATGCTCAAAACTATAAACACACACTATACTCCCAAACATACATACTTTAATCCAATATTTAACACCTTTCAGTTGAATGGATCAGATGTTTTCATACAATGACTAAGATGAACGAATACTAAAATAAAAATAGGCCTACTTTAAATCAACTCTATGACTTAAGCTACGATTAAAAAAAATAAAATGAAGACAACATTTAAACTTCAGGATAATCATTCAAAAATCAATCAAAAAGTATGAAATTGTGCCAACTTAGACTAAATGCTTGACTTATAATTCTATCTAAAGATGATGCAAGTCCTACTGACCATCTTATTTACAACGAATTGAAAAAAATACTGAGACAAAACAACACAAACAATATACACAGTGGTGAGACTGTATATCACTCTGCTCACATATAATCAGAATAGCTCAACTGTTAGTTGTCTTACAATCCATAACAATGGCTAACACTGATGCCACAAGAACCAAACCAAAATGTATGGGTAATTAGTTCAACCAATATGCTTTGCTGAATGCTGACTGGCTAAACCAAAATGCACTGCTAAATGCTGATTGGTTAAACAACATCTACTGTACTGCTGATAGAATTAACAATAATTCACTGCTGAACAGTCAAACAAAATGTTACTGATTGGTTTCAGAAGAATGTATGGTTCCTTTTGTCATAATATACTGGTATACATCCAAATAACGTTTTTGGCATTTATAAGAAACTACATTACACTAGTATTTTCTTTACTGTTTCAGTTTAGACAGACTGTTTGTTTTTTTCAATTGTTGACTTAAAGACTTTCGGTTGCCTTAAAACAGTTTTTTTCTTACTTAAGGGTACATTTGGTAAAGAATATTGTGGCATAAGTTTATCTTTAATTGCACTGATATGTTTCATCATATAACCATGACAACGACGATAATAAATGTCAATCACTTGATCAAAATTTACATATAAAGTATATATATATATATATAACATCATGTATGTGTTACACTCCCTTCAGCTGATTCAAAAGGTTATTGTAATATATAATATCTTTAACTTGTATAAATCCTTGTACAATTACAAGTACAGTATCTACATGACGTTTATTTCAGATCTTTTCCTGACCATTTATGTATTTACAGTAGAACATTATTTGGTAACAACATACTTTAGCAAACATCCTTGCAGTATAAATCATTAATAGACTTGACATGTCTAAGACCCAGTGAAGGAGACCATAGTTCTAGTAAGGTCAACCAGAGCCAGTCTGTTCTGTTTTCTTAACAGCAAACTTCACATAAATTTGTCAAAAACATCGTAATGCTTCAGTAAACGCATAGTATACTGTATAGTTACTTTTATTCACGGTGATTTAATTTCGCTGTGTTCACAGTTAAGGAAGTTACAGTGGACATAAATAGCTGATAATATAGAATATAATCCCTTACAAAGTTAAAGAAATGCAAAAAGTAATTTATCAAAATTCATCATGTATATGTAAACACAAGTGACATAGTACAAACAGACTTTACCTAAATACTTATCAGTCATAACACAATATTTTAGATTCAATGGTGTCAGCTCCCCGTTTCAAATAAAGATTTAAAATCCAACAAAAATAAAAGCCATCTTTATCATTTCCATGAGGGATACCCATTGGCACTACAATGTTAGTAGAAAATGTACGCTAAATTGAATATGTGAACAAAGTTCTTAAGGAAAGATATCTCCATATGAGTGAAATATTCTTGAGTGGGACGTTACACAACAATAAAACGATCTTAAAGAAAATCTTCAAACATATTACCTCATGAAATTAAACAACTATACAGTAGGCCTACTGAACATAAATGAGACAGAAATTTGTAATGTAAGCATCTAAAGGATAATTGTATGTGTGTAATGTAGATTCTATAGCAAGAAACAAATAGCATCAGTGTATTTGTGCCATACTCCACCTAGTTCAAAACATTAGTATTTGTTGCTCTGGGCGTTAAGATAATATAGAACGATGTTCATAAACAAAGTCTCAGCATGTACACCTATGTTCATAAACCAAGTCTCAGCAAGTACACCTATGTTCATAAACCAAGTCTCAGCATGTGATCCTATGTTCATAAATGAAGTCTCAGCATGTGATCCTATGTTCATAAACGAAGTCTCAGCATGTGCTCCTATGTTCATAAACAAAGTCTCAGCATGTACACCTATGCTCATAAACAAAGTCTTGACTATGGTCTCAGCATGTGCTCCTATTTCAAGCAAGGAAAGTGATACTTGAGTTGTAAGGTCTGAAGTATGAACAATATAGCACTATTTTTTTTTTATTCCTGATATGTGAAAAATATACCTGTAGTCAGGGGGAAGTATCTTATACAGTGTAACATTTCTAGAGGCATCATAGAAAATGCAGATTTTGAGGGCAGATTACAAAGATTTGGGACGTTGATGTCATGACACTGATGTCATTATCTAAGTACAAATTATGTCATGCACCTCAGGACCAATTCCAGTCAGTATTGCACCGAAGTTATAACATATTTAACATTATTCTAGTTATTGGCTTATGAGTGAATAAGAAATACAAAAAGTATGGAAAAGTATCTTAGTATGAAAAAATTTCATAAAAAGCCAAAAAAAAAAAAAGGAAACAGCTTAATCATAACTCAGCAATTGTTGACAGCATTTTCACCCCATGAAACTTCAAATAGAGAAAATAAATCTCCATTGTTTTATACAGTAAACCCTGCTCTAGTAACAACCAGTATAAGAAGACCACTTAGTCACCAAAACTGTTCCTTTTGCTGTCCCCAGTTGCATAGTGTGCATTTGTGTACAGATCAACCTCTATGTAGAGATCAAATCTCTTTTAAGGTCAGTTTCCCTATTGGGGTCATTATATGGGCCTACATATTTCACTGTCTGTACCATGAAGTTCATAAATAGTTCCTTCACAGGCAGTAGTCCTATTTCATATATCACTTCTTTAATGAAGACATGGTCAGCCTCTTTTTCAATGATTCAAATATGCTTTTAATAATTCCAAGACATAGACAGTGAATAGCTTCAAAAAATGGGAATATCTGGGTTTCTGTTGTTGACAAAATGACATAGCAAACATCCTTTGTCAAAAATTCTGAAGATGTGACTTACAACATTACAAATCATATACAGTCAACTCCACAAAAACAAAGTAAAAAGAAGCAAGATATTTATCTCATTATAGCCAATCTTCCTTATTCAAAATTACAAAGTAATGCATGGAAAATGCATCAGGAATAGTAATCATCTCATAAAAACCCCTACCTCGTTACATAAGATCTTGTTATTTGCGGAGTTGACTGTACATATAAATCCCCTTCTCAGACTAGTAATAGTTACGGGTACTGTGAAAATTATCACTTATTTTTCATAAATGTTTTACTTAAGAAATCCTCTCATATGAATTTAACAAATACATTCACTGGATAACAGAATTAAAGTATTACTGAATTCCTCTCCTACTTCCCATCACTCATTAATACAAATAGGATTTCACTTAAATGCATGTATATGTACAAGTGTTATCATATTCAGTTGAAAGAATGCTGGTTAAATTTTATTACACTTAATAACTAAGTATGGCAGCAAAGAAATTATCCCTGAGAAACTGAATAAAATTGAAAACCCGACTTGCAAGGAAATAGCACCAGGTTCAGCTTTTTTTTTCTTTGTGTTTAGGCAAACCAACATACTGTATCTGAAACTTTCATGTAGGAAATTTGTTCTATTAATCTCAGCACAACCAAGAAGTTCTCATTTGACCAATCAAAACTGAAATTTGTAAATGTCATACCAAAGTTTGTGTTCCACTAAATATCAGTCAGCTCAATTGTCCAATTCCTTAAAAATAACAACAAAAAGAAAACTGATGGAAGACCACCACAGAGGTGAGTAACATGTTTGTTAAGTTTTCATTGTGTTGAACAAGAAGTTTCTAGAAGCTAAATGATCAGTATCACCAATCCTATCACTAACATCTCCCATAATTCTAGAGAGACTTCCTTAAAACCTTACAATACATTATTCCAAGACAAGACATGGAATCCAAAAGACTGAATCTATAGTTCAATGACTTTGTCATGCATTTTTGGGATCAATTTAAAGCTTAGAGACAAATTTACAAAAGAGAGAACATGTGCATTCAGACAATTTGAGATATGAGATTTGGCAGAAACTCCTCAAATCAATCAGATAACATTGATTTTGAATTATGATCAATTAATCCATAAATACAACTGAAATGGTACACAATATAAAAAGTCTTCTGCCAACTTTTCACACTATTTGGAATAATTATTTCTCATCACTCCCGGTATATGGTAAATGCAACTGAAATGGTAAAAACAGTCTTCTGCCAACTTTAACACTATCTGGTATCATTATTTCTCATCACTCCCGGTATATGGTACAGCTTCTTTACAGTCTCTACTACTAGTTGACTTTTCTTATGCACGGAAACACCTGAAATGAACAATTGGAGCAAGGATATCAAAGGTTGGTCTAAAACAATCTTTATAAAGATGTATATAGTCAGATATACATGTAATGGTGAAGGATAACTTGAGTATACAGGTACATGTACCATAATTTCTTGTGTACTACCCACTCCGCTCTATACCCTGCACACTACAAAATATTGTTTTGAAGTCTTCGGACAGCCGCGGTGGCATATTGCCCACAGGTTATCTACTACATATACCCAGGGCTTGAAATGAATCCTTAAAGAATCTACTTGCCCCACCAAAAATATACTGGTCCACATTAAATAAAAAGAAGTTTTTTCAGCTGATATACAGTTTGAATGACAGGACACTGTCAGTTTGTGATAAAAAATGGAATATGTTATTTTGGTAAATATAATTGACATAATTTAAAAATGCAGATTAGCCAATTCTTTTCCGAATTTCTACTGGACAACAGGGCTAGTTCAGATGAGAAATTTACTGGCCCAATGGATTATTTACTGGCCTGAAGCCAGCAGACCAGTGTTAATTTCGAGCCCTGATACATATACTCACTATTTATAGAGCATAAGCAGGCAGATACACGATCACGGAAATGTGCCTACCACACTTTCACTGCCAATCACTCACTCATTCTAGTCAAGGTAAGTACGATCAACACATGTTCTATGATTTTGACAGACATCACATGACCTGCATGTTCTTGAGTTTTTAGAAAAAAATTCCTCAGATAGCCCGCTTCATCAGATAGCCAACAGGCAGCAATTTTCTATGTTTTAAAACATATAGCACACGGGCAATAAGCAAGAAATTACAATAGTCTGAAAACTAATTCAAACAACAGCTGGTATTAATACTCCAATCCCTATTTCAAAAGCAAAGTCAAATAGGATGTCATGGTTAGAAAGTTTTCCTTTTGATGATCAGGATGTGGGTTCAAATCTTCTCAGTGAAGGCATCATATCTTTACATATCTTAGATGAGGAAGTGAAAATGAATGTTCTATGTGATGGCATGTATCAGCATATTAAGGTCCCTTTCTACTCAATGACCTTAAGGGCCAAGCATAGGCCAAACTTATAGCCCTTCATCTGCATTGGGCAACGTCTCTATTTAATTGAAATATTCTTAAGTGGGATGTTAACCAACAACACAAAAACATAAAAAAAAAGTAGAATTACAGTATTGCTTTAATTATAGCATGTGAACTGTTGTTGCTCCATGACTAGCATGTTCATGTTCAGTTTGTGCGGCCATGATATGGAATCTGCACAAGACAGGAAGTTGGACTTCCTGTCCTTCAAATAGGATGATAAAAACCAAGGTCCAGTGTCACAAACTGGTGTGTTACAATAAAAAGAATAAGATGTGTTTCTGTAATAAAAATACAACCCAGCCCCTTGCAGTATAGTACATGTAATACAGAAAATTAAGGTGTCTCAAAAGTTGGTCATACTCCAAGAAGAATGTCAGGAGATTACAGTTTAGGTAATAAAAGAGAGGTCTTGCCAGGATACATACACATTAAATATGAAACCCCTTTCATGCGCTATAGATTTACAAACAGACCAAAACTACTGGTATATCACCTCAATTCCGATATTACAGGGGCATAAAAAAATCATTATTCATTTAAGCCATTGTTTGGATACTTACTTGACAATATCTGCTATATCTGACATGCCCTCCTCTTCTTCATCCTCAGGGTAAGGTGTAGAGCTATAGTCAATCCTCTCCAACTGACTATTTCCACCCTCCTCTGTAGCTGTATCACATGACCTTCCTCCACTATCCTCACTACTCCTACCTTCCTCCCGACTGTTAAAATTACCAGAGGATGGCACTTTTTGAGGTTTTTCTAGTAATGTATCAATCATAAAACCTCTTCCTCCTCCTGCAGTACCAATGTGATTTGGACCTGGTGACGAGGACTGCATCATGCCAGGTTGTGAACCCCCATTCATGTTGTAAGGTTGATATGGCGGGCCAGGATAAGGAACCTGATTTGATGGTGGTTGCCCATGACTACCAACACCAGGTGGACTTCCCATATTGTGATTACTTACAAGGTTCATTTGGTTCGATCCTACCTGACCACCTCCAGGTACCATCATATTAGGATGAGGACCTGGGTATGGTGGTCTGATTGATGAAGGATATGGTGGCAATGGCCCATGAGGTGTAGGACCCATGGGTCCATGTTGTGAATGAGACATAATTGGTAAACCATGCTGGGACTGAGATGAGGCAATGGATCCACTTTGGGAAGTTATTTGTGAATTTGGATTCGGTGGCATTGATGGGACTTGTTGAGATGATACTATTGGATTTTGATGTGGATTTGATCCCACTAGTCTTTGTGGAGTGCTGGGAGTGGGCCCAGAATTTGATGAAACTGTTTGCGAGTTTTCACTATTTTTTTTGGATTTACTACCCTTTGGTCTTCCTCTTTTGGCACCAACCTTTGGCGTACTTGAACTACTTACTGATGTGTTAGGCAAACTACCTGGAGAACTTGAGGGAGGAACATTTCCTTGTGATGCGGGAGGCATCACCTGACCTTGAGAACCTGGGGGCACCATTTGGCCAAGAGATGAAAGTGGTCCCATTTGACTTCTAATTCCAGAGGGACCCATTTGTCTCTGTGGTCCCATTTGACCTGGGGGAAGCATTTGACCCTGTTGTCTAACTTGACCTTGACCTGGAAACCCCATCTGACTCATTCGTGGGTCGGGAATATTATGAGGGCCAGGATGTCTCATACTTTGTGGAGGATAACCCATTGAATTTGGTGGGTGCATACCCTGTGGATCTCTGGGTGCATGACCTGCCATCATAGGTCCCCGAGGATGACCTGACGAAGTCATATGTCCCATATTTTGTCCCTGTGAAACCTGTGGATTCATAGGGGGTCTCTGTTGCATGTGTGGGTGATATCCTCTTGGAGATGTGTTTTGATGTTGATATGGGGCTCTGTACATAGGAGGGGCCTGATGTGGACTGCTCATACCTGGACGAGGTCCAACTTGACCAGAATGATGCATCATTTGACTTTGAGAATGAGCTCCATGTGGAGGGCTGGACATTTGGCTAGGGTGATGTGGGGGACTGGACATATGCCCTTGAACATGAGGGGGACTTCCAACTGGATGCTGTGGGCTTTGGTTGTGTGGAGGACTGCCCATTGAACTTTGATGAACATTCATATGGGGAAAGTTCTGTGGGCCAGGAGGATATGGTGGTGCTTGGGACATGCTTGGATAACCTTGCTGAATCTGTGGATAGTATCCTTGATGATGTTGAGGAGAGGGACCATATGGCATGGATTGTCCAGGATAACTACCAGGACCTTGTGGTGGCCCATGTTGCATAAAATGTCCATTTGAATACTGTGGATGAGGTCTAGCAATATTCTGAGAATCTGAAATTGGATTAGTACCACGATTAGATGAATCTGAACTTGGTACATTGGAGTCCGTTTTACTCTCCTCTGAGGCAGAATCTGATGCTGCCTGCACATTATCAGATAATTCCTTATCTAACACTTTCTTTTTATCTTCCTCTGGACTTTCAGAGTCTAGTTTTTCCTCAGATTTGATTTCTGATCCTGTATTTTTTTGTGTACTATCTATCACTTTATCACTGCTATCGTCCGTTTCATTACTGGTTTCCTTAATTTGTTCTACCTTGTTTTTAGATGCACGCATTTTACTAAGTTTCTCCTTCTCTATTGCTTTTTCAATAGTCTCCTCATCACTAACATTGTAATCATTAGTATCTGAAGATTCATCTCGGATAATATTTCTCTTCTTTTGCTTTTTGTCCATGTCACTCTCACACTCTGTGCTTTCAGAACTGCTTTCTTTCTTTTTCTTCTTCTTTTTCTCTTCGCCCATTTCCTCAGCATCAGAATCAGAACAAAGAAGACTTTTAAAATCAATTTTCTTCGTAACACTTCTCTTTGTGCGACGTGTACATCCATCAGAACTATCTGTATTGCTCTCGTCACTAGAGGAACTTCTGCAACTTTTTCGCTGTCGTTTGCGGGATTTTTTTAATGTCACTTTTTCATCATCACTGTCCTCTGAATCGCTCTTTTTCTCCTCCTGGTCCTCATTGTCTTCTTCTTCTTCCTCAGTTTTCTCATCTGATGTACTGCCACTCTCTTGGTCGGACCTTATGACACGCTTACGTTTGGACTCAGTCTTTTTCCGTTTCTTCTTGTCCACTTTCTTACTTCGTTTACTTCTGGGTTCACTGTCATCAGAGCAAAGGTCAGCACTGTCAATACTCTCCTCAGTTTCATCTTCCAGATCTTCCTCCTCTTCATCACTGCCAAACTCATGATAACTGACACGTTTTCTCGCTGACTTTCGTTTGGATCGTCTGTTGTCATCACTGTCATATTCATCATCTACCACTGTAAATTAGAGCCAAAGACATGATTTGTTTTAGAAAAAATAAGCCAAGTGTACTTGAACACTTAACAATGTTTAAAGTTACGTTGCTCTTGAAAATCTGAGATCTTATTTCCATTACTGTCAAACCTACCTTACTGACCAACTGAATTAAAAAACTAACATTCTTAAATAACAGAAATATTCCTCCAATAGTAGGTTATTTTTATACATTTCACCTAAATTAAGAGACCACCTGTCATGTGTGACCCTTAGACAGTCTCTTCAAACAGGTTAAATTACATTTAGCAGAAGCTAAAAAGTTATTCATCACCACATCAATGTTAAGTTCCATCCATCCATCCGTCCGTCCGTCCGTCTGTCCGTACATACGTACATACGTACATACATACATACAAACATACATACATACATACATACATACATACATACATACACATATACATATACACACACACACACACACACACATATATATATATATACACACACACACATAACTTTTTGCTTGCTTGCTTTGACATGATTTAACGTGCGGCGTGTCTACTTAAAGCCCTTGCCACACGCCAGGACTACACAGGTAGCCCTGGAGCGGCTCCTTGTGTTTAACGTGCAACACACATAACATACAACATACATAACTTTTTAATAGTCTAATAAAAGTATTCATTTATCAGAAACAAGCTGTGTAGATATACAGACAGATACATGCCTTCTGATCTTTGATCTTTGATTATGGGCATAAAAATACTTATGAAGCAGTAAAACCTGCGGTCCCATGTCAGTGTAGGTGTTGATATAATAAAGAACACTCACTGTGAGTAGTTTAGACTTTAGACTTAGAGGCCAAAATTGTTTGTTAGCACTCTCCTATTGTAGTGCAGAGAAATATAGTTCCTATAAGTTTGAATAAACTAAACAGTTAAGAACAGATTAGTATTTTGTAAATTTTACTAAATGAAATTTTACTGAAAATTTGATTGTCTGCAAAAAATACCATACTAAGTGAAAGAGATGAAGAAATCAAATGTATGATTGTTTGACCCTGACTTACCAAAGTCATTTTTATATCTAGATGCTCCAGTCCTCTTGCGTCCACTTCTCCTTGCGGCTCGTCCATACCTTGATGACCTCCTACATGTCCTCCATCCTTCTCCATCCTCATCATAATCACTTATGTCATCTTCATCCTCGCTTTCTTCATAATCCTCTTCAGGAACCTCTGAGGCTTCAGTTTCCCTGTAAAAAAAGTTTTATTCTAAAATGAAAATTTCCCTGTGTAATTGTCGATTTCTCTTTTAATTGAAGGGATGTAAAACTTTTTTCATGACTTTCATTACCAACCTCTTTATTCATTAGTTTTAGTAGGTTGGTGTTGGCAAAAGGAGTGAAGTAATTTGGTGTAAGCGCAAGTGATTCCTAATAAATCAAATGATAAGGATGGAATATTTCTCCATTTTCGCCTCTCTCATTTAGAGATTTTTAAAAATAAAAGTGAGATTCCTTTGTATTTGTTGGTACTACATGAAAGACACAGATCAAGGCTCTGTACAAAAAAATTGTTGTTGTTGTATTGTTGTTTTGATGTCCCACTAAAGAATCACTTACTCATATGGAAATGTCAACAACTTCCTTACTGCCTTTTAGTTGTTGTATTGTTGTTTAACATCCCACTGAAGGATCTTTCACTCATATGGAGACGTCACCATGTGCCGGTGAAGTGCAACAAATTTTGCCTATGCTCGGCACTGCTGGTCGTAGAGCAGGGAGGGTTCTTTAACGTGCCAACACCTACTGTGACACGGGACCTTGATCTTTACTGTCTGATCCGAAAGACAGGGACGGCCAACCGTGGAGTGGACTGCCCTTTAGACCCTTACACTAAGCATTTCACTCTTCACCTTCCTTCAGTTGTGTCTCCACTAAAGTCTTAAAAAATTCTTAATAACAGTGAAAAGAAAACAATTATCGTACTCTGATAAATGATATTCTTCACTTTCATCATCTCCAGCATCTTCATCACTATCAAGAATTGTCAGTCTCCGTGCCTTCTTCTTTTTGTTCATCACAGGGGGAGGTTTGTCGTCTTTCTCTTCGTCAGATGGAATGTATTCTCTACCCTCAGCCTCGTATATATTAGCCATATCTTTTCCTCGGCTTCTGCCTGAAAAAGTCATACAGATATTTCATGAAATAAAGCCTAATTACTTAATGAATTTATTTTTTATTTTGATGTTGTTTTATGACAAACTCTACAATTTCTCAATTGTATGATGTTTTGCTCAGGTTTTAGTAATGGAGGATTGACCATACTTGTACAAAAGTATGTGGGTAAAGGCCATCAACTTTCTGCACATTAACCAACAAAGTTTCAAGCTTTGGGAAAATCAAACTAAACAAATAAGAATGTGATTGAACTTGTCTCAATGGAGTTTTCTTAACAATAATATGAACTCTATGTTCACAAAATATTGGTTATGGGTCCTGAATATACACTCCAACTTCATGATGTTTGAAAGTGTGGTCTTCCAGGCTAACACAGGCAAGAAAATTATTCAGTTCAACTCTGTTAATTCAAACAAAAGCTGGGAATAGAATGTTCAAATTGTATTGAAAAACATAAGAGGTATATTTTAGATTTTTTTTAGAGGATTCTTTAAAGTGCGACACCTACTGTGACACGGGACCTCAGTTTTTACTGATTCATTCAAAAGACAGGGACAGCCTACTGTACCTTGGGTCGGGCTAGACCTTCAGACCTCTCGATTTAAAGATGAACACACTAACCACTACTGCCCATCTGTAAACTTACCATAATTGTGCTTTTTGTATTCTTTGACTTCTTCTACCTCTTGTTTGATTGCTGTATCTATCATCTCATCAAATTCCTCAAACTTATAACTGATATTACTTCGCTGTCGACATGACCTCTGGGTGTATATATGCTTTGTTTTTTTGTTTGGTTTTCTATGACGGCCATAACTTTCACCACTTTCATAATCAAAGTCCTCCTCATAATCCTCTGGCTCAATGTTTTCTTTCCTCTCCTATGGGAAACAATTAGGAATGAATTCAAAATAAAATAAATCAGGTATGTTGTTAATATGATCCATTAATAATATGGATTACCCATATTAAGATTGTATTACAAGAAACAATAATGAAGGGTTATTAATCAGGATCCAGTTGCACAATAGTTTAACTCGTAGTTAAATTTAACTATGAACTTACTGATGGTTAAATTTGTGGTTGTGGTAACTCGAAAATAAAATTGTTATTAGTTAATTTATAATTAACTTACTAAACAATCCTGCAATAGCGTTAAATCATATTGTTAGCAAATTCAAATGTAGAATTTTAACTTCTAATTAGTGGCTAACTACAAGTCAACTTAACAATGCATTGTGCAACAAGGTCTTGGTAGATTCATACTGGCAGAGTTAATAGGCGAGGTATGTCATATTGGCCTGAGATTCATACTGGCAGAGTTAATAGGCGAGGTATGTCATATTGGCCTGAGGCAAAGCCGAATATAAACTACCTGTAACTGAGGCCTAATGACTAGGCCAATATGAATCTACCTGATTAATGATACTTTTATCAATTAACAGTATTAATTATAATCAACATCTGTGCATCAAGTAAATCTATCAGACTTATGTTTGATCTCAAGTCTACACTTATCACCTTCCTTTGTTTTTATTCTTTCATTTGATCCGTTTGTGGACAATTTTGCAATTGACTCCTTCAGATATATTCCGCTTGTGTTTCTTATTTCCGAAGCATTTCAAATAGCAAATGTGCCACTGTTTGACACATTTTCCATATTGGCCTACTTTTTCCTGTCTTGGCCGAGTTTTCCTCATGTTGGCCAAGTTTTGTACTCTTATTGGTTAGACAGTTAAACCCATACAAATGTTATACAGACAAAGTTAATTAGTGATATGCAATACAAGTGTCTTCTTACTAAGAAACAATTTGACCTGAGGTCACATTATTAACTGCAGAAGTATTTTTGCTTAGCCTTGATGCTTGACCTATTGACTTGTCCATATATTGGCATCTCTGTTTTATCCTCTATAAGAGATATCTCTGCTTCTACTGATGTTCCCCATATAAGTATATCTTCTAACTGTTCCTCCACAGTTCATATGCATTCTTTGTATGTCTTACCTCTTTCAGAATATTGTCCAAGCTTATACCCACAAAAGCTAACCTCTCTTTCCTGAAATATAGATATTACTGACAATTTAAGAGCGTATAACAAGGATAAGTTAAATATACCAAGTTGAATGCAATATATTCTATATCATTTACTTAAGGTACTTCTTGACATGTTAACTAAGGCTGAAAATATAAGTTGTTAACTTTATTTGAAACTGCACTCCATCTTTATACATTCTAATACATTCAAGGATATGAATGCTGATGATGGGATATCTCAGGGAACATCTAAAGATGTGATGTTCAGTTGTCCCTATCAAGAACCTAAGTTACCTTTCATAAACAAATTTTACCAATATATCTTTTACACAAAAAATTTGTCAATATACTGGTATGTATTCGATGATCATTGTATAGGACCTTACCAAGTTTTTGTCATGGCCCTAAATTTTGTTTCCTAACCATCTATAGTAATGACCAGGTTTCAAAAACTCAACTTAGCAAATAAATGCAGTATGTACAAATGTTCACTTGAAAACATCAGATTATTGGGACATTAATCTGACCCAATGAAAAAAATGATGACCTAGAGATGCTTAAAACTGTTAGTTAACTCAGTCATTGATTCTCTCTAAATGTTTTTACCTTTTCACTAGTCTTTCTCGTTTCTTCAAGTTAACATCTAAATCACTGAGGTTTTCTTGAAGTTTCATAACTAAAGATTTCTGTGAAGAAGAAAAAAATAGAATATGGTATATTCATTATTTGTGAATGCTTAATGCTTGACGTAGTATCTGTACATTACAAGAAATTTCTCCTTTCAATGATAATGATTATTTTATCTTATTTACCTAAAAGGAATTTTATCTAATGTACTTATCTTTATTTTTTTTCCTTTTCAGTAAAAGACATTAATTCCATTCTGGTCATAATTTTTGCATCTCTTTTATTTGCAAAATAAAATTTCAGCTAATTATATTTGCACCCCAGACACAAAGAAAATAACTAGAATATCAAAGTTTTTTGATAATGAATCAAAAATAGTAGCTTTGTTAAGGCCTTAGATATCACCACTAATACTTACATGTTCACAAGGCGGACAGTACCAGTCACCATCTGGGATTATCATGAGGGGCGGCCTCAAACAAGCGGTGTGATAGCCAGCATCACATTTGTCACACAACAATAACTGTCAACAAAACAAAATAATACAAGATAAACTACCACTGTCAAGGACAATCAAAAGGGGCGGCCTCAAACAAGCATTATGGTCAAGGACAATGATAAGGGGCAGCATCAAACAAGCATTATGGTCAAGGACAATTATAAGGGGCTGTCTCAAACAAGCATTATGGTCAAGGACAATCATAAAGGGCAGCCTCAAACAAGCACTATGGTCAAGGACAATCATAAGGGGCGGCCTCAAACAAGCACTATGGTCAAAGACAATCATAAGGGGCGGCCTCAAACAAGCACTATGGTCAAGGACAATCATAAGGGGCAGCCTCAAACAAGC
>JACSZP010009321.1:0-14926 GCA_016161895.1 Pinna nobilis | reverse complement strand
ATGTATGATGAACAACTGGTATTTTAATAGTTTTTATAATCAGATACAGACACTGTAGTTAACACATTTAGAATTAAGTAGATGTACCGGTATATGACAAACTGTTAATAGTTGACTATATATATACATTTGTAACATACAGGGAATGTAAATAAAACTGGAGGAGGTAGAAAAATAAATTCTGTATAAATTTACACAATAACTACATATTTGATCTCTGTACCAGGCAGAGATAAGACAAACAATTAATGATGCTAATTATATACATACATTAACATGATATTTAGTTATCACTTTACTTATATTTACATATATATATATCAGTCTAAGTTGTCTATTATGAATCAGCTTATGATAAATTCACAAGCCTGAGGAGATACCAAGGGGATTGAATAAGTCCAACATTCTTTCCTGGGTGGAAAAAAAGTCCTTTTAAGGTGTGGCAGAATCAGTGGACTAGTACATGTAAGCTTACATTCAAGAGGAAAAAAATATTCTTTTCTGATACTACAGATGTTGTTGTTGTTGTATTGTTGTTTAACGTCTCACTCAAGAATATTTGATTTTCACTCATATGGAGACGTCAACGTGTGCCAGTGAAGGGTGACAAATTTTGCCTATGCTTCGCACCGCTGGCCGTAGAGCATGGAGGTTTCATTAACCGCGGAGTGGCACCACAATAATCAAACCTCGGACCCTTTGATTCGAAGTCAAATACACCACTCGGCCAGGGAGGCCCCAGTTCCCTACTAAAATCATTACATTGTATTGTTTTTCTTTTGAGAGTACTACAAGGAGCCACTATAACCCTATTTCTTTTTGCAATTTTCTGTAGTCATATCAGTTAACTACACAGACTCGTTTATTTGTCTCATACTTTGCATTTTGCAGTTTTGACATGGAATTTTCATTTATCATTTTGCAGCACTTGAACCCAATTTCTAAGGGTAAAAGAAATGGTCTTAATGTGAATGGCCTTAATAAGAATGGGCCTTACTGTGGGGTACAGTCTAACCTGGGCCCGAAGTCACTAAAAAATCTCAAACTCAAACTCAGTGCTCAGCTCAACTTTTTCTTTCAACTTTGAACTAAATACATATAAATTAAGTTCCAAATGCATTTTAGCATATATAGGCCTTAGTACTTACATCATACTATTCAAATAATATTTTGTGTGAATTAGAAATTCGCAGCCAAACCAAATACATTGATTGTGATACTCATAATTTGAGTATGTACTCAAATTGTTTTTTAACCTAATGAATTAAATACCAACATTATAATTGATATTTGCCAAGTCACGTAAGCATGTTCGACTTCGAGTCAAAAGGGTCTGGGATTCAAATCCCCACAGCACAGTGCTGCCGTTAGCTGTTTCTGTCTTTCGGAAGAGACAGTATAAACCGAGGTCCCCTGTCAAAGGTGTTGGGGCATTAAAGAACCCTCCCTTCTCTACAGCTATAGCATAGGCAAAATTTGTCACCCTTCACCGGCACATGGTGATGTCTCCATATGAGATAAAATTTTCTTGAGTGGGACATTAAACAACAGTACAACAACAACAACTGATATTTGAATTGTGTGATGTGCATGTAATTACACATGCTGTAATCCATTCAGCACTCACTTTACATGTGTTAAAATTTGACGGAAAAACAGTTGAGCTGAGAAGTGAATTTGAGCTTCAGTTTTGTTGTTTTTGGGCCCAGATTTAGGAGAAAAAGGGTCACAAATGACAGGACTGATTCATATTAGAAAAAGGCATTTTGGGAACCATACATTGTTAGGTCACATAAGGCAGGCAGTTCTTTATTTCAGCTGGTTGCTAAGAAACCTGCTTGGCGAATATGTCTGGGTTTTCCTTAATCCCTCACAACAGTCGTGCAGCCGAGTTTATACAGTTTCCTGTGTATGCTCCCATGAATCCTTTACTATATAGCTTCAGTTTTGTACAATTGATACATTGAAGAGCATTGACAGTTGAGCATTATCTAAATAGGTCTATAGTGAAAATACTGAGTAAAACCAGGACAAGGCTTCAGTATCCTCATGTATAGATCGGGTCCAAATATACTCAGACCTTTGTTCTTTCATCTCTCAGCCTGTCTGTCTGTTGTCTTCTGAAGTCGTATCTCAGTTGTACAGCTCAACATAAAGTAAGCAGTTATATTGCTCAAGGTCACAGATCAAAGCTTCCTGTTATACTGTTCAAATAAGGTTAAACAGTGGTAGTTGTGGTTGCACATTTTTTTTTCATTGAATACAACCATTTACTTAATGCCTACAATCATATTACACATTAAAAACTGAACAAACCAATGTATTGCTGATTCATGCTTTATTCAGTGACAAGTATTTCTTTTAAAGTGGTAGGCCTGCTGCATCTGATTTGATCAGATTTGTAAGAGTTTTGTTTGGTAGATCCTTAAAGCCATTGCCAGCTGGGAACTGCCTTCTTGTCAGGGTTTCAACAGGGAGGTCCAGAGTCAAAGTCCAAGCAGTGGCAGTTGGTTTTTCCGCTGTATGTGACGGTAAAAACCAAGGATTTTTTTTAAAGTAGGTGTCACCCCTCACTGCAGACAGTTAAATCCTTTGCATTGTTAAAATGTCCTGAAGCCTACACGAGCCTGTTACTGTCACACTGAAAGTGAAATATTGTTGAAAAAATGAGGTAAAACACTTATTCAAATACATGTATAATCAAGCCATGCCCAATAATTTCTCAGTCATGTGTCCATCCAAAGTTCACTGACCTTTAACATAGACTGATGAAGTTCTCACATAAAAAGATGGACCCAAGTACATTATAGGTTTATCAGACAGACTGGCTCTGTGAACTATACAACAATGCTGCAATCATTGGTAATGGCACCCCTGGAGTGTTGCCTTTGCAAATATCTGGTTTTACGAGAATACAATGAAAATTGCATACAACAACCTACATGGAGACACAAGAAAACTGGTCTTTTTACGGAGGTCATCTTCGGGAGCCAAGGTTCCGATTAGTTTCCCTTTTCTCCACCTTGGGGGATTTAAACCGGTTCAAAATTTCCCATACTTTCCCCTAGCAGCTTACCAGAGTAATATAGAACTTGAATTTAATTTTAAACAAACCAATCAAATTGAGCGTCACATCGAAGCAGTTAGGACAAAAGTTTCAATATACATGCACTGGCTATGTCGATCCTACATGTAGCAGCACTTGCCAAAGAAATGATCATTGCAGCTACTAAGAACACAAAATCTGATTGGCTGCTATGAATTTCTATAGCAAAGAAAAAAGCAAAGAATTTTGAACCAAGCTACACTGGAAAATTGGCTCGCCACAATGTACAGAGCTGGATTTTATATAAAGATTGTTTTGTACTAGTACTATTGTACTTGTACTTGTACTTATAATAGTACTATTGGGGACAGTAAATTAGTTCAGTCTTTATGACAGGTGATCTTTATATACAGTTGTATGTGCAGGTGGTTACTATGAAACAGGTTTTACTGAAATTGTGGGGTCCTCTGTGGGCAAGTGATTAGCATGTTTGACTTCGAATTGAAGGGTCTGGGGTTCAATTCCCGCAGCGTCACTCCACGGTTGGCCGTCCCTGTATTTTGGATGAGACAGTAAAAACCGAGGTCCCGTGTCACAGTAGGTGTTGGCACATTAAAGAACCCTCCCTGCTCTATGGCCAGCAGTGCCGAGCATAGGAAAAAATTTGTTTACCTTCACTGGCACATGGTGAGGTCTCCATATGGGTGAAATATTCTTGAGTGGGACAACAATACATTACAATACAATACTGTAATTGTGATTTATTTAGGCTGTAGATTCAGGGCTCACCCTGGACCCAGAAAATTGTTAGCCAACAAATTAGCCAACCAAGATGTTTTTCAGCCAATGGATAATTTTATTAGCCAACGAACATTTACAAGTATGTGAAATGTCTTTGATGATTTACAAAGAGTGCCATTTGCCAGCCATTATTAACTAACATTTACATTTTGAATCATCTGCCTTTTATTTCTTGACTGTCATTGCTAAATTATATTTTAACAGGTAGCTAGGCCTAACTAATTTGAATATATGGGACCAATCATAAGATACCATTTTTACACAACGACAAAATTTTAGCCAGAAAATTAGCCAATTACAATTATTTTTAGCCAATTTCCCCCAAAATCAGTCAATGGCTAAATTAGTTACCTACAGGGTGAGCCCTGTAGATTTTCTATATTGTTAATGTAGTTTGTTACAACTAGTCAACAACCTGTAGTAAGTTATTATATAAGGCATAGATACAGTGGAACCTCAGCTAAAGACCACCGCAGCTTGAGTNNTCCTAGGCTGTTATAACCTTACTGATTTTAGCCAGTCACTCATATAGTCTTAAAAGTAAGGTTCCACCTTAATTGTTGGGCCGCCGTGGCCTAGTGGCTAGCTTGTTCAACTACAAATTGTGAGGTCCAGGATTCGAGCCCAAGCCGCGTCTTGGTTGGCTGTCCCTGTTCTTTGGATGAGACAGTAAAAAACCGAGGTCCTGTGTCTCAGTAGGTGTTGGCACGTTAAAGAACCCTTCTTAACTCTACGGCCATAAGTGCCACACATATGCAAAATTTGTTATCCTTCACCTGCACACAGTATTTAAGTGAAAAATTCTTAAGTGGCCAGCGTTAAACAACAATTGATATATTTTACCAACTACCTTATTTGCTTTGGTACTACATGTACTGCTACTTCATCATGAAGAACAAATGATTCTATTCTGTCAATCAAAGATCCATGCTTCCAGGGTACCGGTATTTTGTTAAAAAAAAAAATTATTTTGTTTACTATAATATTTGTTGTAACAGATTTTACTGTATTTTGACCACAACATTTGCTAATAATTTATCCAGTAGCTATATTCTATTCATCCCNNGGCAAAATTTGTTGCCCTTCACCGGCATGAGTGAAATATTCTTGAGTGGGACGTTAAACAACAATACCAATAACAGACCCATATAATGAATGACGCTTTTGCTTAATTGCCTAATGTTAACATCATATTACATTATCATTGATAGTCAACCCATGAAATCTCCATTTTTTTAATGGCCATGGGTACAACCACATTTAGAAAATTTATCATTTTTGATGAGGCAGATTATCACTAAACTACATAAAACATCAGGTATACATGCTTGTGATTTGAGGCAGAAAGCAGTTTTCTTACACGCAAATTTATCTGGTTTATCTTGTTTTTTCTCACTTCAGAAATTCTTTTGAGTAGTTATAGCTCAGGTGACATGCTTTGTGACTTTTATCTGAGTGATAGAATGAAATATCGCTATGACGACAACCATGGCATTTGTCCGTCTGCTTTCTCACTGGATAACCAAGTTCTTCTTACAAATGTAGTGTCAAAAAGTGGAATGAACGTTCTGACTGAAATCTCGAAATAAAAAGAAAATAAAGAAAGAACCTAACAAGAAACTAATGGAGCAAAGAAAATGAAAACACGATATGGACAAAGAAGATAAAGTAACACCTACATGTATAGGTAACTCTGTCTTACAATGGTACTGTAACCAGGCATTCAAGGACAGGGATGCTGGCCTTATTACCAGTATTAACCTGGCAGAAGGGGACATAATACAATCATCTATAATGTGTTGATTTGTTCATACTGTGCTGTTTTAACTTAATGTCTTAGGGGGGCCTACTATCACATTCCCATGATAGAGGGTTCGTCTCTCAAGACTGGACTGGTTCCACTGACGTAAAGGGGCCTCCGTGGCCGAGTGGTTAGCGTGTTCAACTGCGAATCGAAAGATCCAGGTTCAACCTGCTTAGCGCCACTCCGCAGTTTGCCGTCCATGTCTTTCGGATGAGACAGTAAAAACTGAGGTCCCCTGTCACAGTAGGTGTTGGCATGTTAAAGAACCCTCCCTGCTCTACGGCCAGCAGTGCCGAGCATATAAGGCAAAATTTGTAGCCCGGCACGCTGTGAAGTCTCCATAATGAGTGAAATTTTCTTGAGTCGGACGTTTAACAACAATACCATACCATATTGAAGTAAAACTGTAATAAAACAAATAAAAGAAGCTACTTGTGGCAGGTTTACAAACCCTCGGGTGATTTTTTCACACATTGTAATAGGTTTTTTTGGGATACTGTAACTCCAGAAATTTTTGCGGGACCTTATTTTGGTGAATTGGTAGCCATTTAGATTTAAGTGATCTCGCGTAAATACAAAATAAAATTCTCGCGAATAAAACTGGATTTACAGTATGCAGATTTGAGTAAGTATTCGTACAATGGAAAAGAGACCCACAGCTTTGCTTTTATACCCTTGGTTGACTTAGTATCATATTGAGACACATCATGTTCCCATAAAGGTGTCAGTTTCCTATCTTAATGATATTAAGTCAAAGATTTTACAGCTACAGGTGTGAAAATTACATCAACTACCCCTGAAACATGCTCTGCTTGTTGTTGTTGCGTTGTTGTTTAACGTCCCACTCAAGAATATTTCACTCATATGGAGATGTCACCCCGTGCTGGTGAAGGGCGACAAATTTTGCCTGTGTTCGGCACTGCTGGCCGTAGAGCAGGGAGGGTTCTTTAAAGTGCCAACACCTAATGTGACACGGGACCTCCGTTTTTACTGAGGGTTAAGACTTAACCAGCTGATTAACAGATAGATCCTGTTTGTTAATTATTCATCATGAGTCAGGGAAAACTGCCTATGTCAGAAGGAAAATGGAAGCAACATAATGTGTATACATGTACCTACATGTATACTATCAAATGATGCTGGGGCCACTGTGGCCATCAATGTCTTATCTGATCACAAGGTCAAGGGTTAGAATTCAAGCCGTGCTGTGGTTGGCTGTCCCTGTCTTTCAGATGAGACAGTAAAATCCAAGGTCCCATGTCAAGGCAGGTGTTGGCTTGTTATAGAACCCTCTCTACTCTAAAGTATAAATGCCGAGCATGAGGCAAAATTTGTTGCCCTTCCCTGGCACTCGATGGCATCTGCAAAAGAAATGTAAAAACCACATTTGTTGGATTTTACGTTTTGAAATTTCTGCTGATAGGATATCTTTTAAACAAAATTTATCATGGAAAAATATTAACCTAAACCTTTCCTGGCACGCATGTATAGGGACATTTATATTACAAGATGTAAATTTATCATTAAGATGACTTCAATTTATTTTGAGAGGTGCCTGTCCTCTTACACTTGGCAACTATGTTGGATCTAGTAAGTTCAAGCCCTGATGTTGGACCTTGGAAATGAACCAAGCATTCCATTTGTGATTTTATTGGTTGAACTAGTTCAACCCAGTAAATGGAATAACCACAGATTATTTCAGGGTATGGGTCCTGAAAGCTCTTGTCTGATAGAGTTGATTTTGTCTCATTGTAAGCTATCATATTTAAAGATACTCAAGGAAGCAAAGTGTTAAGCATAAACTCAGAAAATAAAGCTTCACAAAACTTTCAAAAGATCAATAACAAAAATGTCCAATGTGATGAATGTGTAAAATATTTCTTTTCTATATTTCAGAATGAGAGTTATTATGAGATAAGCACATGGCCTCGGATGACCCCTTGCTTTCAGAGCACCGCGCTGGTGTGGATACCCTGTGCCTGGCTATGGCTGACTCTTCCATTTTATGCATGTTATCTTTACTCCATTGGGAAATACACATCAAGGGTCCCAGTAAATCCCTTGAGTTCATCAAAAGTTGTAAGTATCTGTGACACTAGTCTAGTCTTTGTTATCTTGACATGAACATGGAATAAGTTGTGTTTTTTTGTCACTTTTTCTTACCGTTATGCCATACTAAAAGTTATACCAATCACCTACTCATCATAAGGTTGGCAAGTCTATACCTTAAGAACTGCCACATGCTGGTGGTGGCACTCCATGCCACCACTGTGGCTCTTAGTGTTTATTCTTCAACCAACATGGGGGCCTCTGTGGCTGAGTGGTTAGCATGTTCGACTGCAAATCGCAAGATCCGGGTTCAAGCTGCGGTTGACCATCCCTGTCTTTTCAGATGAGACAGTAAAAACCGAGGTCCGGTGCCACAGTAGGTGTTGGCACGTTAAAGAACCCTCCCTGCTCTAGTTGGCCAGCAGTGCTGAGCATAGGCAAAATTTGTAGCCCTTCACTTGCACATGGTGACGTCTCCATATGAGTGAAATATTCTTGAGTGGGACGTTTTGATAAACAACAATACCATACCATATCTTCAACCAAGATGATTGGTTTTACACAGGCTTGTCCATCTGGCATAGTGGTCAAGGATGGATAAAATCAAGATAATCATTTGTTTTTGTTTTTTATCATATCACACAAATTTAGAAAATGCCAGAGAAATATACAGCATCTGTAAAAGTCAAGTTTGAACATAAAAAGTGTGATATTTTGTATAAATTGAAACATAATCTGTTGTATTGTGTTAAGACTGCATCATGTGCACAACAACAAATATTTGAAAAACAGTTATGAAACACAGGTTGATATAGTACAATACAGAATAGTAAAGGAAAGGTGTGTAATATCTTACCTGGACATTCTACACCTGAGATTATCACCTGATATGCTCATCCTCACACTGACAATGATTGCAGGCTCCTGCATCACATTATCATAACTGTATAGATCAACTGTTGACAGTAATGTTGTAGTTTATACATATATGCATCTACACATGCACACTCATCTAAATGTCTTCAGTGGTTTTACATAATATATTTGGAATCTGAGAAAAGATGAAAAAACTGAAGGGGAAACTTTTAAGACTTTTAATACAGTGCATCTTGTATTTAGAGACTAATTTTGTGGTGAAAGATNNATTTTAGCGATATGTTATGTAAACTAACATAATATACAAACTTGGGATGTTCTTTCAGTGATCAGTCATGCGTAAATACAAATTCTGAGTTTCTCATGACATTAGCTAAATTATCATGTGGATCTCCCTCATTTTACTGATGTATTTTGTCAGCAGATTTTTAAATCTTCTGTCTGGTTATGAGACAATGAAAAACAGAAATGTTTCGGTCTGAAGTTATATCTTCATTCTGTCCCGCTTAACCAATCAGATTTTGAGATTAGATTAAGCTGACTAGCTTATATAATTGTATTTTCATAAGCTTTTTTTTCTTACTGGTATCCTAGGTCTTAAGATTATGAGAAGGAATCTAGTATTTTCAATGTTTATGCACAGGGACTTCTTATCAACGGCTGCTCTCGACCCATAATATATACAGTCGAGAGCAGCCGTTGATAAGAAGTCCCTGTGGTTTATGTTCATGAATCGCAAAGTGTAATATGCAAAGTTTCTAGTTTTCATGTTCTTAATCCTCAAACCATTTCTGATTAACTCATGCCATTGGTTTTCAGAATTCAACAAATTTTACCTATGCTCGCACTACTAGCCGTAGAGCAGGGAGGGTTCTTTAACGTGCCAACAGCTACTGTGACACGGGACCTTTACTGTCTCATCTGAAGGACAGAGACAGCCAACTGCAAAGTGGCGCTGACGCGGCTCGAACCCGGATCTTCCGATTTGTAGTCGAACACACTAACCACTCCGCGACGGGGGTCCTTTAACTATCTGTCTCACAATGTATAAGTATGGTTACACAATCATGAAGTGATACATTCCATTTCATAATCTCAGGAATTCTTCAACAATAACAGAATAAATATATACCTTACATCACAACAGAATTTTGCTACAAAATTACAGAATAATAGAATATGCTATACACCATTAGGAGTTGTTGAACAATCATGCATGTAATATGGGATGGTGCAGTAACCATTCATCTGCTTATAAAAAAAAGGGGCGCATTAAAAAAATGAATAAATGAACACTAGAAAAAAGCATTGTGGAAGAGAAAATACTACAATAATAAACAAAACAACATAAAACTAAAGGTAAGGTAACAGGAACCCCACTACAAACTGGGGGTGAGTTCAGGTGCTCCAGACAGGCTTGTTGGTTGTATTGTTGTTTAACGTCCCTATTAAGAATCTTTTCTTTATACGGAGACGTTACCGTGTGCCTGTGAAGGGTGACAAATTGTCCTTTGCTCGGCAATTAATTATAGCTGTGGAGCAAGGAGGGTTCTTAATGTGCCAAATTCTTCTGTCATACAGGACCTTGGTTTTTACTGTCGCATCCGAAAAAAGGGGACAGCCATGCAACCGTATTGTTGCTTGGGCTTAAACCCTGGACCCTTCAATTCTAAGTCAGACATGCTAACCACTAGAACACGATGGACCTGCTCCAGACAGGTTAGCAACTCCTGCTCCAGTTTGATATAAATGAAAAATACGTAACAACAATAAAAATGAATTAACATCATCACACACATACATTTGTACATGTAATTATAATGATTTCATCATGTCTATTTTCAGCTCATGTGTGCTTTACTCAGTATTCACACTATTGTGTACCTCACTCAGGAATTAACCAAAAGTGGAATAGAGGGGGAGGAAAAAATGCCACCTTTACTTACGCTGAACTTTAGCCTCAAGTTAGCCACCTTTGTAAGTAGAGAATCTAGATATTACAGTCAAACTCAGATATATTGACACCATACGGGAATGAAACTTTCTTTCAAACAAACAGGGTTTTCCAAATAACTGTGTAAATAGTAATAACACAGTAAAGTTGAAAATTTGAAATCATTTCAAATAAAATGAAAGTTCGGTATATCAGGGTTCTGTATAAATGGTCCCCATGTATTTAGAATTTGGATTTTCATTGATGATTGTCCGGCCCATAAAAGTGGAAATGAATTTATAATGAGCTGACTTTCAGAAACACCTTTAACTTAAGACCACAGAAGAGTCTGGTGTAGGCCCTTAGCATTGGAGTTCCTAGTTCTGCACACGAAAGGTTTACAGTGTTTGGTTTAAGGACTGGAGGATTTAGTAAACCATTTTCATGTTCATGTGATATTTTTTGAAATCTTCTTTTATTTTGGAGCCATCACTGCTCTGACTTTGTCTTGTATTTTGCTGTTATATTTAACTTGGATGCTGTAGCCTCTATAACACCTGCTTCCACCTGTAGATTTTCATAGGTCCATGTACATGTGCAATATTCACTGGATTTACATTTCTCTTACGTTCGGCGGTAAAATACAATGTTTACCCGTGAAAAAATAACTCTGTCTTTCCCTAGACAGAGTCTTTCCCAAGGGAAAGACAATTACTGGCACATGCTATGACATCACATATAGAAATTCAATGGCTGAACGTTATACCAAGTTCCGTGTGTACATACATTCTAGTCATGGAAATGTGGGAGAAAAAGAATCAAACATGGATGTGTCAAGTGGAAAAGAAACTCTAAACCCTAATGGTAAGAATCTGAAAGTACAATCCTCGGGAAACCCTTGGATTGGACAAACAGATTCTTACCACTCGGGTTGAGATTCCCTGTCCACTCGTCACACCCATGTAAGATTCTATTAATCTTGTCATTAGACCATTGACAGCTTGGCTTCTATCATTTTCTTATGGTAAGCAGTAGTGATCTACATTGTAATAAATCCTTAGAGTAACTTGGGTACAGATTTGTGTAGGCTGTACCAGGTATAGTTGCCGGTATAGTGTACTGATAGATGTACATGCACTGGTTTTACACCCTATAGGCACAAATGACATCCCATGTTTGTTGATATACAGCTAAAATAAATAAACAAGTGTTCTATACTTTGTTTATTTAGAAGTCCTCTAAGCTTTTACTGGATTGCAAGCTTTGTTATAAACAATCCCAGTCTATTAATAGAAGATGTCCGTCTGTCCATCTGTTTGTCCATCCATTTGTCAATACAACTTAGTTAAGTTTGACTGGTTGGAAAATCTCAGCAGCTAAGGAGGATAAATACTTTACATGACAGTTGTTATTAACGAGAACCTGTATTTACTACTATGACTTGTGACCTTGACCCTTGGACATTTTGGACTTCTTTTCTGAAACTTTTCCTTCGACTGTATCTTTCGAACAATTAGGATTTTCACTTTGAAACCTCACATCTACTCCCAATAGACCATTTCACTGTTACTGTGGCCCTGTGATTTGGTTGGCAAAATGATATACATTATAGATACCTACAGAAACGTAGATGTTGTTAAAGTATCTAATTGTTTCTTGACATCATTTTCCGTGAATCTGTATCATTTTGCCTCACAACATCATGGGACCCCAGTTACAGTGAAAGGGTCTATTACTATAACTATCATTAACCCTTTCAACACCACAGACTGAAATAGACTGGTCCAGACAATAGAAAAGAGCATACCATTCTGATACTTGGGGTTGAAAGGGTTAAGTGTCATCTTAATGATACAAAAACCAGTGAAGTCCAGTCAGTGATGGAGTACACATGACTATACCTACAGTAGAACTTTGATGTTCGTTTTTCATTGTTGAAAATGAAAATGGAGTTTCATCTCACCATATCTGATTTATGTGTTGAGTGTTTGTGAGTTCTAAAAGATGACCGACATTAAGTCCAATCCTGGCATGATTCCCTCCACATTTCTGATAAGATGCATGGTCTGGATTGAGTTGCCGCCAATGTTTCTCTCTCCTTTCGCTGTGCGCTGTCCTGTTTTACAATCTACAGCCATCTTGAATGGTATTTTTCCTAATGGCTACCAGGGTGGTCTGTGGGCATTTTTTTTTTTTACTGTATTTTGGGTTTTAATTTTCCTTTGTATTGCAGGTGTTAGCTGGTATTCTGTCTCAAGTAGAGAGGATCAATGGAATGGTGACCTCTGCTGTACAGTTTGTCTTTTGGCTGCTTCTACTGCTAGCCAACATAGTTCCATTCTACACAAAAATATTGTTAAAGGTATGCTGTAGACATTAATTTTAAATGATTACCACAGTGTTACTGTATACAGGGTTATTTTTGCCCCATGTAATTTTCGCCCTAATGCACTTGTAAGCAGTTTCGCCCTGTTTTAAATTTGCCCTATCTCGTCATTATTCTATTTAATGAATTTACCATTTTGAATTCGCCCAGTTTTGAATTCGCCCACTGAAGAGTAGGGCGAAAGGGGCGAAAATAAAACGGGGGCGAAAATTTCCCTGTATACAGTATTTTAAAGCATTTTTGTTTATTTCTTCATGTATTTAGAGTAACAATATTGAAATGATAATGTATATTCAGTAGTCTACAATGAACAGTTTCAATGAAACCACATGAAGAATGTATTTAATATCCAGATATATTATACCTCATTCATTTGAGTGTCTATTTAATTCTAGTAGTTGCTCCAGTCAATATTTTGGTATATTGGCCCGGAGTCAGTGATAACGGTCCGATGCGTTATATTCTGACGTCATAATACCATTGTGCGTCGTCATAAGCTCCATAATGAAATAAGTGGGGTGTGTTCAATGTCGTAGCCACTACAACCCGATGTTTGTAGCTGACGTCAATCAACAATACGCCTATGATGTAGCCCTTTGTTGAATGAGGTCAGCTATGCACATCGATTCTTTGCAGCTACAACATTGAATACAGACCCTGTTTTTCATTATCCCATTAAAACTCTAGTTTTTCTGTATAATATAACAAATATTGCATGGCTCTTTGGGCAATATTGGAGTTAATGGACTGTTCAGGCACCCAAAAATATCTACATGGACCTCAGCTTCGCTTTGGTCCATTTACAAATGTAAATATTTTTGGTGCCTGACCAGTCCATAAACTCCCATATTACCCTCAGAGCCATGCAATATTTGTAATATAAACTTGACTCATACATGTTACTCAGTCTAACCTGCTTTTGTCTCCCTTTGAATTAAGGACTATCTGCCAAATATGACCTAAATGTATGTCCCTCCCAAATTAGTCTCCATATAAACCACCTGAATTAAGAGAATAAGAGACTACTTTTCATGATACAATTTTTTCATCTTTTATTAAAATTGATTATGTATTCTCCAGTATGTCACACATCGGAAAGCACCTGTCCAATCAAGTCAATATCAGCCAGTCACTTAGGTAGTCTTATTAGCAAGGCTCCACTGTTCTGAAGAGACCACCTTGTCTAATGACCAATGTTAACCAGCCACTTTGGTGGTCTATAAGGACAAATTACACTCTACTTAGAAGATCATCTCACTACTAAGGTCAAAGTTAGCCAGTCACATACTTGCCAAGTCTCCCCCGTAAATAGGGAGAATCCTCATTTTTCCTCAAATTTTGCTAATTTCTTATGAAAAAATGCAGGTCTCCCCCTTGAAACTCCTAAACTTTCCTATTTTGCCCTTAGTAAAATCAAGAGTCATCCCTATAAAATTGATAATCTTCTCTCATAGACTTTTTTTTCAAGGTTGGCAAATCTGCAGTCACTAATGGCTGGTCTTAGTGGCAGGTTCCCCTATATTTACTAAATCTTGCCTGTCATCATTGCAGATTGCTTAAATGTAGGTGTCTACTAGCTGTAGTAATGTAATTGATTAACCCTTTCACCACTGCAGACCGTAATAGACTGGTCCAGCACAATAGAAAAGAGCAATACTACTTTGATACTTAGGGGTGAAAGGGTTAAAAATAACTAACTCTGTTGGAAATATTTTTGATGATTTGTGATGTGCTCAGCATTTCATGATACAAAGATGTAAGAAAAATTCACAAAAAAAATTATGTATTACTTCCAGACAATTTTAATTGTTTGTTTGTTTTCTTTCAGACATATGAGGAGAACATGTTTGACTTCATCATGTTTTACGTTTTCTATTTCTTTGTCATCATACAATTTGTACTAATCTGCTGGGCAGAGAAAAGAGACCAATTTACCATACCAGAGGATCAAAAGGTACCTGAATTTGTGGAATCACATCAATTATTTTGTAATCAAGATATTTTTACCTCTTATTGTATTTGATAATTTTA
>JACSZP010009318.1:0-22207 GCA_016161895.1 Pinna nobilis | reverse complement strand
TAATAACTACATTACTATTGAGGTGAGTGTGGTTTGAATCACTCGTACGCTCTACATATTCGTGAGAAAAACCACATCTGAACCACCGATTGGATCAGACCCAAACTTGGCACAGATGTTCTACACAAGGTCCCACACAAGTGTTGTTACTTCTCGGGGCCATGTAAAATCCAAAATGGCCGACATGGCCTCTGATTGGCTGAGACATTTTGAACTTCTTCTCAAGAACCACTGAATGGATCAGGCCCAAACTTAGTTCAGATGTTCTACATAAGGTCCCACACAAGTGTTGTTACTTTTTAGGGGACATGCGAAATCCAAGATGGCCGCCATGACCTCTGATTGGCTGAGACATTTTGAACTTCTTCTCAAGAACCACTAAATGGATCAGGCCAAACCTTGGTACAGATGTTCTATACGAGGTCCCACACAATTTTGTTACTTTTCCGGACCATGCGTAATCCAAGATGGCCGCCATGCTCTCTGATTGGTTGAGATATTTTGAACTTTTTCTCAAGAACCACTGAATGGATCAGACCAACACTTGGCACAGATGTTCTACAGAAGGTCCCACACAAGTGTCGTTACTTTTCGGGGCCATGCGAAATCCAAGATGGCCGCCATGGCCTCTGATCGGTTAAGGCATTTTGAATTTCTCATGAACCACTGAATGGATCAGGGCCAAACTTGGTACAGATGCTCTAGACAAGGTCCCACACAAGTGTTGTTACTTTTTGGGGCCATGGGAAATCCAAGAAGGCTCCAATGGTATCTGATTGGCTGAGACATTTTGAACTTCTTTTCAAGAACCACTGAATGGCTCAGGCCCAAACTAAGTACAGATGTTCTACGTAGGGTCCCAAACAAGTGTTGTTAATATTCAGGGCAATGCGAAATCCAAGATGGCCTCCGGTTGGCTTCTGATTGGTTAAGACATTTTGAATTTCCCATGAACCACTGAATGGGTCAGGGCCAAACGTGGAACAGATGTTCTACACAAGGTCCCACACAAGTGTTGTTACTTTTTGGGGCCATGGGAAATCCAAGATGGCCACTATGGTATCTGATTGGCTGAGACATTTTGAACTTGAGGGTTACTATACGACTTCATATATCAGGCTTCATCTCAAGAACCAGTGGGCTACTTTCAACCAAATGTATTACTCAGGTGACCGTTAAGGCCCTATGGGCCTCTTGTATAGCGACCTAACAAGCTTCCTACCTGCAAAATATGTATAGGTTTTCTCATACAATCTGAGTAATAACTACATTACTATTGAGGTAGATGTGATTGTCTGAATGGATGAGGCCCAAACTAGGTACAGACGTTCTACACAAGGTCACACACAAGTGTTGTTAATATTAGGGGCAATGTGAAATCCAAGATGGCCGCCATGGCTTCTGATTGGTTAAGACATTTTGAACTTCTTCTCAAGAACCACTGAATGGATCTGGCCCAACCATGGTACAGATGTTATACAGAAGGTCCCACACAAGTGTTGTTACTTTTCGGGTCATGCTAATTACAAGATGGCCCTCATAGCCTCTGATTTGCTGAGACATTTTGAACTTCTTTTCAAGAACCACTGAATGGATCAGGCCCAAACTAAGAACAGATGTTCTACATAGGGTCCCACACAAGTGTTTTTACTTTCCGGAGCCATGGGAAATCCACGATGGCCGCCATGGCCTATGATTGGTTGGGATATTTGAAATTCTTCTCAAGAACCACTGAATGGATCAGGCCCAAACTTGGTACAGACGTTCTACACAAGGTCCCACACAAGTGTTGTTACTTTTTGGGGCCATGGGAAATCAAAGATGGCCACTATGGTATCTGATTGGCTGAGACATTTTGAACTTGATGGTTGCTATACGATTTGATATATCAGGCTTCATCTCAAGAACCAGTGGGCTACTTTCAACCAAAAGTATTACTCAGGTGACCGTTAAGGCCCTATGGGCCTCTTGTTCAGCCACCTGACAAGCTTCCTTCCTGCAAAGTATCGTTACTTATCATTATTCTACCACAGTATCAGAGCGTGCTAATTGAGTTACCATGATTGCAATGTTTGGTAACTTTCTAAATTGGCACAAATCAAATATTACTGCGAGAAATCCTTATAACACTTCCATGCCAACAGTACCCGAATCTTATAATGATCTTCCCTACGAACAATGTTGAATAATTCTATCTGTTCAAAAAAAATATATATGGATCAGTCCCAAACTTGGTACAGACATTCTACACAAGGTCCCACACAAGTGTTGTTATTTTTTGGGGCCATGGGAAATCCAAGATGGCCACCATGGCCTCTGATTTGTTTAGACATTTTGAACTTCTCATGAACCACTGAATGGATCAGGGTCAAACTTGGCACAGATGTTCTACACAAGGTCCCACACAAGTGTTGTTACTTTTTTTGGGCCATCGGAAATCCAAGATGGCCGCCATGGCCTCTGATTTGCTGAGACATTTTGAACTTCTTCCCAAATACCACTGAATGGATCAGACCCAAACTTGGTACAGATGTTCTTCACAAGGTTCCACACAAGTGTTGTTACTTTTCGGGGCCATGCAAAATCCAAGATGGCTGTCATTGCCTCTGATTGGCTGAGACATTTTGAACTTCTTCTCAATAACCACTGAATGGATTCGGCTCAAGCTTGGTACAGATGTTCTACACAAGGTCCTACACAAATGTTGTTACTTTGCGGGGCCATGTGAAATCCAAGATGGCCACCTTGGTCAAATTGCTTCAATATGTTGTAAATACACACATTGAAATGCATTAAACACTTGCACATGTATATTTATTTAAAACTTTAGGACAAACAGTTCAGCGGAATTCTGAGTTTGAGCTCGAGATGTTTTGGTGAGTGGGCCCAAGTGTAAAGTGGACACCAAGAAAGTTGTGGCTCCGTGGTGAGCGTTTTCGCCTTCATATTGAGGGGTTGTGGGTTCGAATCCACTCGGCGGAAAAGGCTGGTCAGAAGGCGCTCGCTGCCACGGAAAAAGCCCTGTATTGGCTTTATTGATGATTTTGTTCAGCACTCGAGTGAAGGAGAAAATTCATCACACATCTAGGAATCGAGGGATTTATGGGCTGCAGATTGACTATCGCTTCTTTAGAATATTTTCTCTCCGAAACACTGATGAGGATGCAGAACCGTGCTTCAGCCATCTTGGATTGTATATACGTTTCTAGGCAAACGTGAAAAAAATGTAAGTGACTATATAAATGATGCTTTGTATAGTTTTGCATTACTTATATGCTTTAGAAAAGAACCATTATTCACATATCTGAATATCATTCGATTAGTACATCATAACTCGTACAGTTTATTAAGTCATACAGCTGCACCACCTCAACATGTGAATTATAAGGGTAGTAAACCAAAAGGTAAACAACAAGGAAATAAACAATTAGGAGCTAGGATCCCTCTGAGACCACAAGGATGAGCTAGGATCCTTCAGAGACCTCCAACCATACAAACGTATAAATACTGCAGACGCACACATGTGAAAGACAGAAATAAGTGTCACAAACTAAATACTTTAAAGTCATGTGTAAACAAGATGACAAATCCATGATAAACAGCATAGATGATAATTGGTCAGATTCAGACTCGAATTATACAGTGAAGACAAAGAGCGGCAAACAGTGGTTTGTAAATGTTCGTCTTAGTCTTGATAAGACTAGTGCTAATGTGAAATGTCAACTAGACAGTGGTTCAACCTGCTCTGTAATAAGTTTACAGGATTACACACGCGTTGTACAGAGGCAAGATCCGCCACTACGCAAAACTAACGGTCCGTTAAAACTCTCCGGTGGAAAATCGAAACTGAAACCAAAAGTCTCGCTCAAGTGCACAGTTCTTCAAACTAGATTTCTACGAAATGGATATGAAATTAAAGGCAATTCCGTCAGCTCAAGCTTTTGAAGATTTAGGACTTCTCACAGTTAATGTCAAAAATGGTATTAGTACAACAGAAGAAGTTGATAATACACCTCTCACTATAGAACAGAATTTATCGCAGTATAATGATTTGTTTCATGGACTTGGTGAATTCTCAGGAGAGTTTCACATTGATCTAGATCCTACAGTGAAACCTGTTCAGCGTCAACCGAGAAGGGTTCCGCAAGTTTTAAAGGGAGAAATTCGTGAAAAGATAGACTGTCTAGTGAAACGTTGAATTCTGGCAAAAGTTACTACACCATCAGAATGGATCAGTAACATGGTAGCAGTGCAAAAACAGGCAAGCTGAGATTGTGTATAGATCCTTAAGACCTTAACAGTGCTATAAGGCGTTCACACTATTTTATACCAACAATAGATGATATCCTACCAAAGATAGCTAATGCTAACGTTTTTACTGTACTTGATGCCAAGGAAGGCTTTTGGCATGTCAAATTAGACCATGAATTTATTGTACTCACCATATTTTTGACTTCATTCGGTAGATATCAATGGCCACGTTTACCTTTTGGGTTATCGTCGGCACCAGGGAAATTCCAAAGGAAGCAAAATGAAGTACTTAAAGGTCTCCAGCAAACTGAAGTCATTATGGATGACATACTTGTATATGGATGCAGATAATCCATGGATGATGCGGTCAAGGATCATGATAAGCAGCTCAGGGCATTGTTTGATAGGGCTAGAAATTTGGCCTTAGAATCAACAAAGACAAATTAAAGTTGCGACAAACGGAAGTGAAATGTATGGGCCAAATTCTTACCTCTGAAGGTCATCGTCCAGATCCAGAAAAGGTCAAAGCAATTGTGAAAATGCCAAGACCTCAAAATGTCAAGGATATTCAAAGGTTTATTGGACTAGTTACTTACTTTTCCAAGTACTTACCTCGCTTGTCAAAAGCCTGTGAGCTATTGAGAAGACTAACTGTGAAGGATACACTGTGGCATTGGCAGTCACAACAGGAGAATGCCTTTAATGCTGTGAAAAAGTTCGTTAGTTCAGAACCAGTGCTGAAATATTACGGTCGAGATTCAGTAACTGTTCAATCGGATCATAAGCCATTGGAAAGCATATTTAAGAAGTCGCTGTTAGTAGCACCGAAGCGTCTCCAGAGGATGCTACTTCGCCTACAGAAGTATAACTTACTTGTTACGTACACTAAGGGTAAAGAAATGTATATAACAGATACATTGTTAAGATTTTTTCTGCCTTAGAGTGAGTACATCTTCAGTACACTTGCTACAGAAGTAGAACAGATTGATCAGGCTGAGTGGGTCCCTAAGATAAGTCAGTCAAGATTTCAGTAAATCAAGGATCTCAAAATAAGGATCAAAATCTTTAAACTTTGAAAACCGTCATTTTTACCGGGTGGCAGGAGAAACAATCTGAAGTACCAGTAGCTGCTAGGGAGTACTGGAACATACGAGATGAACTAACAGTTCACGATGGAGTGATCTACAAAGGTAATCGAGTCGTGATACCGAGACTATTGTGCCAGAAATGCTTCTAAGGATACACTCAAGTCACTTAGGTATCGAGGCATTGGCGATTGGGAGTTATTGGGAGTTTGAGCACTCAACTTCATCTCTATATCATTGTCAATCTAATGGAAAAGCAGAGTCAGCGGTCAAGATTGCGAAGAAACTGGTGAAAAAATGTACTCGCAGCAATAGCGAGATTTGGAAAGCTATACTAGACTGGCGTAGTACACCTACAGTTGACATGAACTGTAGCCCGGTGCAGAGAATGATGTCGAGACGAACATGTCATTCTTTACCAACAACACCTGCACTCTTGCAACCGAAGGTCATTGAGGATACCCATAGGAAAATTCCTTCCAAGCGTCAGAATTCAAAATTTCATTACCACAAACAGGAGAAATCACTACCGGAACTTCAAATTTGAGAAACCGTACGAATGAAAGAGCTACCAACTGACAAACACTGGAAGTTTTGAAATTGTGTAGATTCAGTGGGTAATCGTTCATATGTAATTGATGTCAACGGGAAAACATACCGACGTAATCGCAGGAATATCCGTACAACAGGAGAAACACAAGATTCCAATCAACCTAGATTCAATCAGGAATGTGGAAGTGATATTGTGATTCAAAATTCATTAGTAAACTCTGAAGATAGTGTGTATGATGAGCCGTCTGTTCTATTGTGTGAAAATTCAAAGGAAAGTGCGGAAAAGTTAGTGTCAACTCGCGATAAGGTTGTAAAAACACGCGTGTGTGATAAAATGCAATGTGAACCGGAATTGCGTTCATCGCGTACCAGAACAGTTAAGTTGGCTGAAAAGTCAGTCTAAAGTAACATTAAAATAATGTCATACAGTTAATATGACATTGTCAATGGTTATCAAAGTTATGCCTTACATTAATTTCATTCATAACAGATAGTTGTGATATTGAACAGTTCATTTCACTTCATTCATTATTATATCTGAAAAATACTCGAGTGGTTGACAGTAACAGTTAAATTTCATTCATTATTATATCTGAATAAAACTCGAGTGATTGACAGTAACAATTAGTTACGATAGTTTTATCTGAGAAAAAGCATTTTAAGTGCAAATCAGTTCAATAATTTCTTACTTTAAAACAAAGGGAGATGCTGGGTTATAAGTACTACCAACACGAATATGTATGACTGTTCATACAGTGATGACGTCACCATTCTATGTGTAGTTGTTCAATAAAACATAAAACAATAGTTAGTATCGGCACGATAAAGAAACCTTGGTGCACAATGGCCGTAAGTGCTCTCCGCCGGCACAAGGTGACGTCCGAGTCCATTATAAGTGAGATATTTTACGTGTGACGTCAAACATTCAGTGAACAACAAAACGGCAAATAGTAATACTAACATGTTGTCGGAATAATGGGCCGCCAGAGGAATGGGCTGTCGAAATAATGGGCTGTCGGAGTAATTGGCTGTCGGAATAATGGGTCGTCGAGTAATGGGCTGTCGGAGAAATGGGCCGTCGGAATAATGGGTCGTCGGAGTAATGGGCTGTCGGAGTAATTGGCCGTCGGAATAATGGGCTGTCGGAGTAATAGGTAGTCGGAATAATGGGCTGTGGGAATAATTGGCCGTCGGAGTAATGGGCTGTCGGAGTAATGGGCTGTCGGAGTAATGGGCCGTCGGAGTACTAGTACGGAGTCGGGTCATTATTCCGACAACTCTTTTCTCCGACAGCCCATTATTCCGACGGCCGATTTCTCCGACATCCCATTTATTCCGACATCATATACCGTAAATTGGGATATTTTGGCGTCGCCAAAATTTGGCCACTTTGGTCTCCAAATGATATTTTCCTATTTCAATCTATGTTAAACTTTGGGCCCTTATTGTGGCCCCGCCTTGACCCTGGGGGCCTCCATTTGAACAAACTTGAATCTACACCATATAATGATGCTCCCATATTAATTTGATTAATTGTACACTTGCTGTTCTTGAAGAGAAGAATTTTAATGATATATTCCTATATAAACCTATGTTTAACTTTGGACCCCTTTTTTGTCCAATCTTGACCCCAGCGCCCACCATTTGAACAAACTTGAATCTACATCATATAATGATGTTCCCATATTAATTTGACTAAATATACATATGCTGTTCTTGAGAGGAGATGTTTAAAGATATTTTCCTTCATCAACCTATGTAAAATTTAAGACCCCTATTGTTGCCCGATCTTGACCCTGGGGGGCCACCATTTGAACAAACTTGAATTTACACTATATAATGATTCTCCCATATCAAATCGGTTATTTGTACACTTGCTCTTCTTGAGAAGAAGATTTTTAAAGATATTTTCCTATATCAACATATGTTAAACTTTGGACCCCTATTGTGGCCCCATCTTGACCCTGGAAGCCACCATTTGAACAAACTTGAATCTACATCATATAATTATGCTCCCATATCAATTTGATTAATTGTACAATTGTTGTTCTTGAGAAAAAGTTTTTTAAAGATATTTTCCTATATCAACCTATGTTAATCTTTGGGCCCATTTTGTGGCCCATTTTGACCTTGGGGGCCACCATTTCACCCAACTTAAATCTATATCATATACCGTAAATTGGGATATTTTGGCGTCGCCAAAATTTGGCCACTTTGGCCTAAAAATGATAGCTTATTTTTTGGCCAGTTAAATTTTGGCCATTTAGATTTATATCATGTTTAAACTTGGTCTACCATCAATTTACTGTCATTTAAAACATTCCTGTAAAACAATAAAATCATCTGATCAGTCCGAGAGTTGTCCACTGTATAATAAGATTTTTGTGAAATGAGTGAACTCGCTTAGAAAGGTATACTTAGATTTAATTATGTATAGTCAATTAACCTGCACACCCGTCTTGTACACAGTTCTTTTGTTATAGAAGTGTACTCACAGCATGAATAGAAAATGACGAACGGTACTAAATCAAACACAGATTTATTTACCTGTATGGCAATTACATCACGTTAGGGTACAGACGATCTATATATAACCGGAATTGTATATGTAAACTCTAGAAACATTTCCGGGTTAATGTTTGAAACGGATACGGACTTTTAGGTCGTCAAAGTTTACATATTTTGGACAGTTAAATTTTGGCCATTTTCCTAGGGTGGCCAAAATTGGCCAAGATTAAACCATGGCCAAAATATCGTAATTTACCTTATTATGCTCCCATATCAATTTGGTTATTTGTACACTTGCCATTCTTGAGAAGAAGATTTTTAAAGATATTTTTTATAGCAACTAATGTTAAACCTTGGGTCCTCATTGTGGCCCCATATTGACTCAAGCGGCAACCATTTGAACAAACTTTAATCTACACCATATAATGATACTCTCATGTCAATTTGGCTAAATGTACACTTGCTGTTCTTGAGAAGAGTACTGGGCTGTCGGAGTAATGAGCTTTCGGAATAATGGGCAGTCAGAGTACAGGGCTGTCGGAGTAATGGGCCGTCCGAGTAATGGGCCTTCAGAGTAATGGTCTGTCGGAATAATGGGCCGTCGGAATAATGGGCCGTCGAAGTAATAGTACGGCCCCATATTGTCCGTCATGCCCAGAAATGAATACAACTGTACGTAAAAATTCATTTAATTATAGCGGCCTCCATGGCCGAGTGGTTAGCGTGTTCGACTTTGAGCCGAGGGGTCCGGGGTTCGATTCCCGCAGCGCCACTTCTAGGTTGGCCGTCCCTGTCTTTCGAATGAGACAGTAAAAACCGAGGTCCCGTGTCACAGTAGGTGTTGGCACGTTAAAGAACCCTCCCTGCTCTACGGTCAGCAATGCCGAGCACAGGCAAAATTTGTCGTCCTTCACTGGCACACGGTGACGTCTCCATATAAGTGAAATATTCTAGAGCGGGACGTTAAACAACAACGCAGCAACAATAACAACAACATTTAATTATATACTTACTTATGTTTAATCATACGGGAGCGATATTGCCGAAGCTAAGTGACAATCAACATTACATATTTAGTAAAAGAAATGATTAAACCTTGTAGTTTGCACCTGAACACTAAAATATTATTTGTATACCGTAACCAGATTTATACTCAAGACAGGTATCTCGTCATGTATGGTGGTCAGCACTAGTCATTCTCCTATGGGTATGGTCAATACTGGTCACTCACTAGTATAATGGTCAGCACTGGTAACTCATCTATATATAAATGGTCAGTACTGGTCACCCGCCTTTGAAATGTTCAATATGTGTTACTAATCTGAAAAATGGTCAGTACTGCTCATTTATTAGTATGATAGTCAGTACTGGGCACTCACCTATACAAATGCTCAGTACTGGTCAATCGCCTGTATAATGGTCAGACCTGTCACTCATCTGTATACTGATCATTCATCTATAATTGTCAGTACTGATCGTTCACCTGTGATGGTTAATATCGGTCACTTGTCTGTGTAGTGCATATCAATAATATCTCGTCTGTGTAACGCTGATTGATGGTCAGTCGCTGGTATAGCACTTGTCGTTATCTGATGGAAAAGTAATAGTAATTCGCCCGTATAATGGCCAGTGATTACGGAACTCGGTATCAGTTCCCAGTTCCGCAAGATGACCAGTACTGACCTTTAAATGGGTGACAAGTACCGACCATATGTATAGTTGATTGATCAGCACTGGTCATCATATTGGTGAGTGACCAGTACAGACCATTATACAGATGAGTTCCATAAACGGAACACAGAACTCGGAACCTGTTCGAGCATCGATGCACCAAGCTGTGTTTCGCGGCTCCCGAGTTCTTCGCTGACCGAGGCAGCCTTCTCTCGCTAATATATGGTAGTTCGATGTTCGGCGCTGGCCGCACCGCAGTTCTAGGCTGTATGCAGCAGCCTCCCCCTGCTATCGTAGGTCGATGTTCAGTGTGGGCCGCCCCGTGGAACTACGCCGAGCGAAGTAGCTTTACCGCCTACTTCCTAACTTTGCGTGGGAAGGCTACTTTGCTCGGCCTAGAGCTACGGGGCAGTTGGCGCCATACACTGCTTGGTGCATCGATTTCCTTAAACGGAACTCGGAATTGTTCAGAGTTCCGTTTATTTGTATTGGGTTCCGTAGACGATGACCATTATACAGGCGAGTGACTAGTACTGACCATTAAGTCAAATGACAAGTGCTAACCTTTATACAGTCGATTGACCAGTGCTGACCGTTACACACCCAAGTGACTATTAATATGCACTATAAAGACATTGACCGGCATTAACCATTACATGTGAATGATCATTACTGGAAATTAAAGATTAATGACCATTATATAGATAATTGAACAGTCTGACCATTATACAGTCGAGTCGAGTCGAGTCGACTGACCATTTGTATAGGTGAGTGACCAATACTGACTATCATACTGATAAGTGACCAATACTGACCATTTTACAAGGCAAGTGACCAGTACTGACCATTATACTGGTGAGTGACCAGATTTTACCATACCAATAGTTGAATGACTATCACTGACCATCATACAGGCGACTGAACTGTCGACACCTTATAAAGCGAGTGACTAATACTGACTATTACACAGACGAGTGACCATTGCTGACCATAAAACAGACGAGTGACAAGTACTGACCATTTCTATAGACGACAGTACTGACCATTAAACTGTTTAGTTATCAGTACTGACAACGGAACTCGGAACTGATACCGAGTTTCTTAAACGGAACTCGGAACTAGGTGTCAGTTCCTCGGAACTGGTACCGAGTTCCGGGAACTCGGAATTGGCATCGAGTTCCGAGTTCAGTAAACGGAACTTGGAACTGAAACCTAGTTCCGACTTCCGTATACGGAACTCGGAACTGGCACCGAGTTCCGAGTTCCGTAAACTGAACTCGGCACTCGTATCCAACTTCAGGCTCCCTAATTTCATATATGGACCTCCTTTGTCGTTGCTGTTGCCATGTTTGGGGTGTTGCTAGGCAACAATGTTGAAGGATTACCTTTCAAATAGTTAACTTTTTCATTTTGTATTGATTAATACTACTTGTAGCATAGATGGGAATTTTTTTTGCAGAGTGGGTCTCGTACTACAGTCGAGCCTCATTAATCCGGACGCCAATAATCCGGACGCTTGACCTTCCGGACAAAATTTGTTGGGAACAGAACTTTCAAGTGTTATTTTGTATCATTAATCCGGATTTTCAGGTTCCGGATCCGGACAGTCAATTTTTACAACAAACATTCATTTTACATTGCATTTTGTCCCATTAATCCGGACAGTGAATGACTGACCAGTCAACCAATTCTCAAAACCACCAAGCGTAAATTGTTAAGAAAACACAATCTCTGTAAAGTAATAATCACCTACGGTCAATAAGCAAAGACAGATAATTGGATTAAATCTTTACAAGTAATAATCACCAATGGTCAATAAACAAAGATTGATAATTGGATAAATGGTGTGATATGTGTTAAATAGGGTTTATACTCATTTATCCAACTTTTGATGATTTATCATATTATAGGTATATGTCTATAGGTTATTATCTACATGTCTGGCTTGATAAAGTAAGATAGCAAAACCACAAGTGAAATAGTACCTGACCTGTTTTACTCAAAATGTAAAAGTGCCCAGTCTGGTATTTCAATAATTTGAGTAAATTTTTTTTCAACATTTTAAGACAGTTTATAGTAGCTTTGCTTTCAAATTCCATAGATTTATCACAAATAATATTGTTGCTTTCTACTCATTAGTAAATGTTAATTTTTGTACATGTACTGTAAAAAGTGTTTTATTTATAGGCCTGTTTGAAACAGGCTGATGTATAAAATTTCGGCATTTGAAAAGTACGTATCAGTAATCCGGACGCTTCAATAATCCGGACGATTTGCCTGGGAACGCAGGTGTCCGGATTAATGAGGCTCGACTGTATCTAGTTCTGTGTTTTAAATTATTTCTTCCCAAATGGTTTTGTAGAAAGTAGGAGAACAGAATTGTTGTTATTTTTATTATTATTATTGTTGTTGTTGTTGTTGTTCCCTTTTTCACATTTTCAGACAAACACATTTTCATGTGCAAAATGAAAGACAACTTTTATACCTTCCATACACCCGTTCATACTACATAGATCAATGTATATCACATAAATCTTAAATAAAAAGGCAATCGCTCATTATCAAGCAGAGTAGTGAAGTTTCTCAATTTCTTTTTCAAACAACTCTAAATTCAAGTTTTCCTGTGAATATATTGATAAGTTTTTGCATAGCATCCTATGTACTCTTTTGCTCCAACACGAGTTGGTAAACACTTCTTCATTCTTCAAATATCTTTTTACTAAAATAATAGTAAGATTTAGAGTTCTATTTTTACCACTTAATCTTCCAAAAATAATATCAAAAATATTATAGTCACTTATTGTATCATTAAATATTAATCTAATGAAAAACATTCTTCCACAATTCAGTGGTAACTGGACATGCGTAAACATGTTGCGGTGTTGTTTTAACGTCCCACGCAAGAATATTTCACTCACATGGAGACGTTACCGTGTGCCGGTGAAGGGCGACAACTTTTACCTGTGTTCGGCACTGCTGGCCGTAGAGCAGGGAGGGTTCTTTAACGTGCCAACACCTACTGTGACACGGGACCTCGGTTTTTACTGTCTCGTCCGAAAGACAGGGACGGAAAAACCCGGACCACTCGGCTCGAAGTCGAACACGCTAGCCACTTGGCCACGGAGGCCCCACATGCGTAAACAAGGTGACTTATTATTTCTAGGTGGCTAATGCAAAAAGGGAATGTATTTGAAGTTACTATACCAATTTTAAAGAGAATTAAATTAATACCAAGTGTTCTATTCAGTATTCTATATTGAAACTATCTTAAGGATATATCATTTGTTAATGTCCTAGCTTATAGATTTCGTCCTTTCCACCAAATGTGCCATGGATCGAAATCGAGTTCCCTCTCCCATTTGGCTTGACTTTTGGGTTTTTCATACTTACATTTGATAACTTAATCATAAAAAGTTGTGGTGCCTTCATCATGTTTTAGTATGATATGAAGGAACTTTGTCTAAAGGGTTGATTTTTATTAAAAAGAACTTAACGTCCAGTTCTGTACATGTTTCATAATAGATTTCACTATCCCATAACATAAGCAGGTCTAAAATTAAAATTTTGGCAAACATTTTCTATAATCCTATAATCTATAATTTTTCCATCAGGGCCAAAAAAAGTCATGAATATATAAAACTCCTTTTTAAACCCACTCCCTGTAAACAAAAACTGGTTCTCCTTCAATTTTGATTTTCTCTTTAAACCACGCATCGTGAAAAATAATAGGATCATCAACATCAATAAGGTTTCTAAGTTCATAAAAAAATTAAAATCATCCTGTCAGAATTGATTCACAATTTTTTTCTGAAATATATTTAAACAGATTGTGGCCTAAAATCTGCTTTGATTTACAGACATTTGATAGAGTATCTATTAACCAAGATCAAGTTTAAACCAACAGACGTTTTTATCACATTTACAAAATTCTTGGTAACCATGTAAATTTAAGACTCTTGATAAAATAATTTAAATGAATCATATATATTCTGTACACAAATTTTCAACAAATCTTAATCCCAAAGGGATCCTATCTTAATGCACAACGTGTTTTTTCTTTCTTTTTTTTTTCTTTTTCTTTTTTTCTTTTTTTTGGAAAAGTTTGGCTTTAAGTCTGAATATTTTTAAAATTGTTCTATTAGAGATAGTGCATTTCTAAGAGAATTTTTAACAACCATCCATAACTAAAGCTGTATCGTCAGTATATTGCAAAAGATTATATTCCTTATTCGTGGTATTGTTTCCCTTTATAGTCTCATTTTTCCTTCTAAGCGCGCCTATAATTCCAACACAGAACAGAAAGATGTATGGAGAGACGGGATCCCCTTGCCCACAGCTGTGCCCTATATTGAAGAACTCTAAAAATAATTCTTTTTTGAATTACACATCATTTAAAATCATTGAGAAAAATGTCAATCTCAATCTATTGAGTAAAGATATGGGTCTCCAATTTTTAAGATACTCCCTGGGTTTAGTCTCCTTAGGCAGAATAGATATAATACTTAGTTTTTTGTAATTCAGACAATTTACCTTTTACAAAAGCATTTATAAATTTTCTGAAAACAAAGTCCCCCAAATCTACCAAAAAAATAAATACAATTTCAGCTGAAAAACCATCAGAGCCTGGGGATTTATTATTCCTCGTATTCATAAAACTTCAAAGACTTCACTCTTAGTAATAGCCTTGCCTGTGGTAATTCTTTGCTCATTTGATAAAATCGGGATTTCATTATCTTTGAACTTTTCTTTTAAATTTGCCTCTTCTAAAGAGAGATCCCTACAGTTATATAGATAATTATAATCATGTTTAATTTCATGTAGAATTTGGATTTTGTTATATCATTATGTATATCTCTGAGACATTATTCCCATCTGTACTGATACGTTTAGAGGCTGTCTTATTATAATATTTTGTCATCTAAATTACAAAATTACTTGGTTGGTTTCTCCTCCACCTCTATCAATCTAGCACCTACCCTCATAATTATCCCATTTAACTCATATCTCCTAATGTTTCCTAATTCAGTTTTCAAAATCACTATCCTATCACTGATTTCTTCATCATGCCCTTCATCAAACTGTTATTGCAGAATTTGAATTTCATCTTCCCATAACTTTTCTTTGTTTTAATTTTCGGAATTAAATCCGTAGTAAAATATCCCGTTGTTTCCAAGAACTGTACGATATACATATTCCCGTAATATTCATAAGAAGTGCCTCTATGAGTCATCTATAGTAAACTGAAGTACGTTTGAATCACTTAAAATGTCAGGTATCTGACTTTACAACACAGGGTCTATGGGTATATACTCTTATATATGGATATATTGGCACATACTCTTATTGTATTAGGTATACATTGTTTTACCATTCTAACATAATCTGAATCCCTCAACAAAGAATTATTAAATTGCCCAAAAAACCGTCCCCCTTTCTAAATCTGTGATTTTCAACTCTATATAAGAGTTAGCTGAACGGTATCCGGCTAAAATTTGTATATTTTTCACAATGGATAAAAGTTCTTGTTAAATCAAAAAGAAATCTAACCTAGCTTGTTTATGGGATTTGCTCTATGCCATGTATAACCTAGTTTATCAGGGTTGTATGTTCGCTACTGGTCAATGAGATCATAATTTTTTTTTTTACACAGCTGTTAGACTTCTTTGATTATGTTATTCAACTAAGTTGCAGTTTCCACAAATTATTATAAATTATTATATATGGTTATCAAATTCATTAAGTAATTCATGTAGTCTCTCAAAAAAGGGAATCTTTATTAGGACAATAAATATTTACCAATGTTATAGATATATCTTTACTGATTTTTATATGAGTTTATAAGAGATTACCAACATCATCTCGTTTATCCCTTCCTATTCTGTATTCAAAATTGTTATTAAATAGATTGAGGACCCCCTAGTATCTGACTTTCCAAAAGCAAGACTATGATCTAGTCCCCATTATGCATGAATGATCTGATCATCGTTATGTATTAAATATGTGTACTGTAGACAGTAAATAGATGAATGTTTCTCCTTAATAAAATTAAACAAATCTTTTCTTTTTTTTTCTGGTCCCTTAATCCTCTACAGTTAAGGAAAGACATCTTAAAAGACGCTATACCTAACTGAAAACTTTACATACCTAACCTAAAAATACACATTTGCCATACATATATTCAATAACTTCAACCTTAAACACACACACTCATACCCATTCTTACCAATACACAAGACAATGGCAATATAGAAATTCAATATGCATCCCAAGTTTGAGTAAAACCTCATTTTAGGATGTTATTGACAATTCACCAAATTAGATTTACATACGAATAGGCCAGAATTTCACTCAATACATAATTCTAGAAGTCAAATGATATTAGAAAAAAAAACTGAGTTAAATCGAAGAACAACATGTGTTTGTTAACCCTGTACATTTATACACCGAGTGGTAGCATTTATGATTTAAAGGAAACAATTCCTTATTTAATATATTTCCTTGGCAAAGGCAGTTTTTGACTTTTGTTACTCATTAAACTAATGTTTAAAGACATGTACTGTATGAACAAAGATATTTCTTAAACAGTGGTTACTCTAAGACTTAGTATATAGTAAAAAACAACAATCAATCTTATACCCACGGGGCTTATACATGTACTATTTATATCTATTACCTTATTCAGTAGCCCTAATTGAAATGAAAGTTAATTAGTACTTAAAAAACAATGTTTACCTGCCGGGGGGTAGGATCAAATTATTTATCCTGTTTTTTTTTTTGTTTTGTTTGTTTTTTTTGTTTTTGCTTTTTTTTGTGTTTTTTTTTTTTATGTTATTGTTGTAATTTCTGACCTAACTTTTTTAACAGGTAAACCCGACCTGGATTTTTTTTACCATTATAAAAAAGTTCAAAATGATAATAAAATTAATTTGAATGTTTATATTTTTAAAATGCTCCCCCTCCCCACACACAACATCGAAGGGAGCCGAAGTTGTGTTTATCAGCTTTAAGAATTAATTTGTTTTCCTTATTTAAGACTACCAGTTTACACGTAAATTCTTAAAGTGAAGCATGTATAGACGGATTGGCTCAACACGATTTACAGGTATGAAGATAGGCGAACGAAGCGAGCTGAAAAAAACTTTGAGAACTCGAATAAATTTATGAACTCAAATACATTGTATATATGAAATAATTTGATTTACGAATTCGGCAAGGGGATGAATCCGGAAAATAATGGACACCTTTAACTTCAATTTGTAAAGTATGAAGGAATGACTTGCGAAGAAAGTGAGAAAGACTTTTTTCAGGTATCAAATAAATTAAAAATTTTAAACATATAAAATCAGCTGATTATTGAATTTGGTGAGCGAACAAACTGGAAAATTATGGGAAGTTTTAACTTTGATTTGTACCATTCCAACCCAAAGCCGGTCCGAACACGGGTTAAATTACAAAATTAGTAGCATTATTAAAATAATAATTACACTATTATTGTTGTTATTATTATATACACTTGATCCCACCTCTGCTAGGTAATTATTAAATCGATCATTGTTCATTACCGTTACCTTTCCGTTATCAAATTACACTTTTACTGGCCCAATAAAACCAGACACCAGATTAACTTCTCCTTTTCTTCACTCTTCATAAAATCAACATACTAACTTAGGCCCATACAAGATTAAATATTTCGAAAATATCAAACATGAATATTAATTAGAGCATATACATATAAGTACATATCACACCCTTGTCTCAAATACCACATAATCACACATTTGTTCCTTGTTCCTTGTTCACTAAAATTTCTTACTTCCTTTTTCATCATCTTTTTTACAAAAAAGCAACTATTAAACCACGCTGCAATTTATACTGAGAATGATTTCCAAACTTTTCTCACGAACAGGTAAAGAAAATCCAGATATGTACTCACATGTTGTTGGTGTTCTTGTTACCTTCTTGTTTAACGTCTCACTCAAGTTTGTAGATTGTTTGTTTCCCATTTTCTCAGCAATTAATTAAGCATATTGATGTAAAAAAAAAAAAAAAACAGGCAAAATTATCGGTACGTATGTTCAAGTCGGTGAGAAAATTTAAAACGAAATGTTGTTTTTAGATTCTGTAAAAACAATTAGCAGGAATATCCTGAAGGTCGTTTTATTCAGTCACATGATTAGTTAAGAAAATCGGTTAACCCTTCTCATAATTATCTGCTCTAATAACCGTACAATTAGTGTCAGAGTACGTGTTGCACTGCAGTTTTGAGAAGAAGTGTTACATATCGGCTGTTTGCAGTGCATGTTCGTACTTTAGAGCTATCGTGTGTAAAAGACGTCGTGTGTAAAATAAAGACGCCACGGGTTGGATTGTATTATTGTTCTGTCCGACATATTGTTACGGGAGTTAAATAAAGACAGGTGAGTGCAACTTGTATTTTGATTTTACACATTGTCAAATGTCGAGGGAAAATGAACATGGTTTGCACTTCTCTATTTTAAGATTTTCTATTGTACACATTATCATAATTTGGCAATTAACGCGCGCGTGTTTGTGTGTGTGTGTGTGTTTGTATGTGTGTGTGTTTGGAAGGTGCTTGATGTTCGTAATTATGGAATGACTTTTGGATTGGTTATGGATTGACTTCGCTTGTACTTGCAAACGTTGATTTTTATCTGTTGAAATAGCTGTAGACGTGTCTATACTACAAAGTGAGAGGCATACAGGTAAGTGTTGTTGAATTTTGTTCAATCTGACTTTGCGTTTGCTTTGCTTGTTCAAGCGTTGAACTTTAAGGTATAGAATGACGACAGTCTTTTTAGCTGCCGTGGGACATGAATCATATGTCTTATCTCTATGGAAAAGAAGTAGGTTGGATAAGTGGGGTATGTCAAATATAATTTTGACTCTGGGTCAGATAATTTTGTTTTATTCAAAATTCAAAAGCGCTTTTATTTCTTAGCTCAGCTTTAACTGCTGTTAGTATATTTGTTAGGAGAATTGACAAACAATTGATTTGTTGGATCTTGAGATATGACTGTGTGTAAAGGTATCCAAGATATATTAATCGGATGTACACAAAATGAATGTAATACTGATGCATTGTTTTGATTTACCTGCACATGTAAAGGCAGAAAATTATTACTCTTGATAGAACTTGAAAACACTTAAATTACATGCATTTTTGACTTTCGATCTCCTTTTCAATAAGTTTAACTCCTTAATAGCAAGTCACATTCTATATGACAAACTCATTTAACTTTACCATTACATGGACCAAATGTTTAAGAATACTTATTCAAAACTCGAACTCATTAAGTTTATTGACGTTTATCCTCCTCTTGTACTAACTAAATATCCAAGGGACGATCAAGCAAGAAAAAATATACACCAATTGTTTGACGTTGACTTTAGCTTAGCATTATGTATTCATTAATTCAGAAAGTACATTGCAAATTTAGTGTCTTTGTCGAATTGTTCTGATTTATCCTATTAAATATATAGATAAATAAACGATCTTATTTTACTGAACTTATTCTTATGGTCAATAACGGATCTGAAAAAATACGAATTTTCAAAGTTGCAAGTGTCATTCAATTCCCCTACAACCAATACCTGACTTTATCGGTCATAACAATTCATCGTCTCGCAAGAAAAATGTATTCATTACATCTATCTGCATATCGCTGATAGCCGTGATTTCATTAGAGTAACTTAAGACTAAAAGGGAAAAATACACTATTAAATTTATGTTGAATGCACTTAATTATACGGGAGCGTGATAATTCAGTTTACCATTTTAGGTGTCTGTGATTTTTTTTTCATCATTTCAATAGTTTTTAACTATTGTGACGTCACCATATACTGACGAAGAGCTCTATTGTTTTCGCCCATGCTCGGCTTCCATGACCATGGACAAGGAAAGAGGGTCTTATACATGTCTACTATGCCAGGACCTCGCTTTTGAGAATCGTTTTGAGAACGTTTTTCAGCATGCCATTGAGGCCAACGTGGCTCAGTTGCAAGTGTGTCTGCCTTCTGTACTGGAGATCGTGGTCGACTAGGCTCGGTTTACTGTACCTGTAATTCTAATAAGGCAGTAAAAACACAGTTCCCGTGTCACAGTAGGTGTCAGAACTTTGAAAAACTGTTCTGACCCAGTTACGATAGGCTGTCGCTAATCACCGGCACTCGGTTTTGTCTCTATATAAGAGAAAAATTCTTAATTTGGACTTTAAGCAACACACCAACCAATTAAAATGACAGTTTCATTATTAAGTTCGAGTAATTCAAACCAGAAGAAAACATAAATCATTGTAGAAAACAAGATTATTTTCATTCATGTTCAAATGGATATGTAATTTTTTTTTTGCAGTATAAAGCTTATAGTGCATTGTATTTTATTTCTACGACAATGAATATCAAGAGTTGTACAACTCTGCATAGTTATATAGCCAGTATATTTAATTTGAGATATAGTTGCAAGTTAGCCATAGAGTGCTATGAGAAATGTAAAAAAAAATGAAAATATTTAAAATTTAACTTGTTCATTTATTGTTGAGAATAATCAAGAAATACTACAAAGTTTATTTTTGATAATATGATGACCAAAAATATCTATACTCTTTCGTGCCGTATGACTCTCAAATACTCACGTCACACGCACTGTAGTGGTTGATATACCTGAAAAATATCAGTCGGGGGAGGGGGTTTAACAACATCCAATGCAGCTGATAAATAATTGTACACATGGTTGTCAATTATTATATTCCAAGTATAAGACATAAATTATTATAAACAAAAAGCCGTTGTTTGGCTGCTGTATTCGTTGAAGAATATTGGCCTGATATTCATTTTCCGGTAAAACGAACTTGGTGATAGTAACATTTCATATTGCTACATTCTGATTAGCGCAACGCAGGGTTTAACTGCATCGTCCAAAAGAAAAAAAATTACCATAAAAATGAGAGAAGACTCGAAAAAACAACATTTTTTAAAGAAGAATGGTTTACGAAAAAAATAATTCTATTAAACATGTTTAATATATTCGGACTCTCATTTAAAAATGGAAATTGTATTTGTAAAAACTAAAGCTTTTATATTATAGTCAACATTATACTATATAATATGAATATTTCAGCCAAATGGATAGTATGAAGGGTATACTATTTTTGACAAATACTTGACCATTATAGTATCTTAGACTTCAGAGGCCATTAGTGTGTCAGCACTATCTGTGACTCGAGTCTTTTGGTTTTTATTGTCATATGAATAACAGAAAACCCAGCAGCTTTTCTAATCCTAAACTTATTGTATAATGATATGCCTTGTAATGGGTTTAATCCCGATTATCCTACATTTGTGAGTTTCCATGTCCCGATTGTCACATATTACTGAATAAATATAACTATGCTTTTTTTTATGGAAACAGCTGTGTTAAAGTCTTTTTCTGCTTTCTACTTTGACAAAGATATTGATGTTAGAAATATTTCATTTACACTTTTATTTCCACAAAAAGAGGAGCCAAATAAATTGTTATTCTCTTAATTTCCCCCTTTGTTTGTTCCCATTGTGAATTATAATTTTGTACATTTTTTTGATATATTTCTTTTGCTATTTTCTGAATTTATGTTTTCATAACTGACTGTAATAGAAGTACGTGTATATAGACGCATGAATAAATAAATCAATGCTTTATAGATCTGTATACGTAGTTACACAAATTTGCATGAAGCTGTGCATTGTGCATGCTTAGACACAGACAGTGATAATCGCGTGCCTGTTTAAGGGTAATATATCACACTGATGTCGTGCCGACTTAGACCCTTTGGGCTGTGGTCCTCCCCGTGGTGTCACAAACTGATGTCGGGGATGTGTGATTCCATGCACTTCAAGATCTAGATGCGCCCGACGAAAAAAAACAAAACAAACAAAACTAAATGTCACAAACTTCATAGACAATGTAAACGGTATTTGGATTACGATTTACATCATAATCAATCATAAATCTTTCTTCCTCCCTTACGCCAAGGGCTTTGTCTATCCCGACCGTTGTTTCCAGACACAGGATGGGGGGTAAATGATAGATACATGTAGATACATGTAGATAGATAGATATATAGATATCTCTAACTGGTGTTGTT
>JACSZP010009300.1:0-13426 GCA_016161895.1 Pinna nobilis | reverse complement strand
ATGACTATAGCTCACTTGAGCCTTCGGCTCAGGTGAGCTAAAAACTTTACCAATTAGCACAATCAGCAATCACACATGGCTCTTCTTGTGCCTTTTTTTACGTCAATTGATTGTGACGTCATAATCAAACAAATGTTTGACGGGCCATTTAATTGTGATATCATAATAAAAAGGTTTGCCAAAAAGTACCATGTCAGGCATTTGGCGATAGATCAATTATCTGTACATCCTTACTGTTAATTAGCTATATTTTGATTTAAAATGTACTTAAAAAGAAAATTAAGAAACCTCTAATTTGAAATCAAGTATTAGTTTGGTGCTAATTTAAGATTATGCTAAAAAATCAGACCCCCAGTAGGGTGCTAAAATTAGAGTACACTAAAAACAGTAACTCATCTAATTAAGGGGATAATTATTGTGAAATTTAAAATTAAGAGGAGCCTTGAATTGTGAGAAATTAAAGATTTTTACTCAATTACTGATTTAGTTGTCAATCTACCATCATATATTTTTTTCATTTTAAGGGGCGCACTTATTTGAAGGGAAAAGTATAGTTTAAATAGGTGTTGGTTGGTTGTATTGTTGTTTAACGCCCAAACAAGAATCTTTCACTTAAGTGGAGACGTCATGTGCCAGTGGAGGGCTATAAATCTGGCCTATGCTCGGCACTTATGGCCGTAGAGCAGGGAGGGTTCTTTAATGTGCCAACACCTACTGTGACACGGGACCTCGGTTTTTACTGTCTAATCTGAAAGACAGGGACAGCCAACCACAGCATACAATGTACACGGCTAGGTTTCAAACTCACTACCGCACAATCAGATGGCAAACACACTAACAACTAGGCCATGGGGCCCCTCAAAGGGAGTGGAGCCTTAAATAAAGTAAGTACAAATACAGTATCTGACAGTAACGACCTTTGACCCTTACTTTTATCACCCTTCTTGTAGGCTAATATTCCTAAGTTCATCATCACTTCTCCCTTCCTGTGTTGAGTGATTGTAATTTTCCAATTCGGGGGTCGCAAGTTCCTCCTACGCAGTTCAAAGCACTGATCCACATCTTTTCTTGCTTCTTCAAAGCGACCGAGTTTGCAGTAAGAGTCGCAACGAACCAGTAGTATGTGTGCGTGGCCTTCGTACTTGTGGGTGCCAAATTCATCGTCCAATCTCATCGCATATGAGAAGTAGGACACAGACTGCCGATAAAGATTGATAGCACCACTTCTGTTGCCCTGTTTTTCCAGCAGGATTCCCTCTTTATACATAGCTCGTCCAATATTGGTAATAATGTCCGGAATCTGAATGTTGTTGTAGTTTGTAACTCGTCGGGAAAGTTCGAAATAGGCTTTCTGATGAAATCTTATTGCTTCTCTGTAGTTAGGTTCCGGTTTCCACATGTAATGTGCACATCCAATGGCATTGATTGTGTCAACAAGTTCTACCATAAATTTACTGCGTATTCCTTTCTTGCTTAAATGCTCTCTCGCTAGTTCATAATTCTCTTTCGCTTTTTCAGGATTGTCACTATCCAGGTAGAAACTGCCTAGAGTCGAATAAAAGCATCCAAGAACTGCATTCCAAACTAACTTAGATTCCTGCATTTTGGGAAGCGTTTCCCGTCTCAAAGATTCCAATCTGCTCATCGCCACCTCGCATCGGTCTGCCTGAAGAAACTTTTTCGCCTCGTAAATCGTCCAGAATGCAAACTCTGCAAGACTTCCATTTGCTTTTGCATCCCCTTTCCATTTTTTCAGCAATTTGAATTTTGTATCGTCATACAGAACCAGATCTGCAATGTCCGACATTCTCCTGCAGCTGACGATTCGGTCTATCCCTCTCAGCAGCGTATGCCCAGAAGGGAGATTAAGCAAAATGTCGAAAAAGTTTTTTATATGGACTCTATTGTACATGTACACACTCTGAGCACTCATGAAGTCCTTATCTTGACCCTCCGCTATTTTCGTTATTTTAGTCTCAAAGTGTTCCACATACTTAAGTCTTGCGTCTAGTATCGCACCATCAAATTCACCCCTGCTGGACTGTGCCACGTGTTTCAAAAACTCATTCACCAGGGGATGTATGGAATATTCCACACTTTGGTGAAGGGTTCTGACAGGTTGGTCATCATTTTGACTCTCATTCTCGATTTCCGGTCGATACCAACTCTTGGGAGAGAGACTGTCACTCTGTATTTCCAGCAGATGACGACTCTTCAGAGAGAGCAGTTCTAACTTTGTCAACATGCCAATAGTTTGACCTTGGCTCAGGCTTGGCTCGCCTAGAAGATAAGCTGCTACATCTATGCCAAATTTGGATGTGTTGCACACTGACAACCTGATCAGTTTTTCCTTCTGCTCTGAGTTCAGCGTTTGAAATGCCTGGTCCAAGCACTGACTGACCTGTGACAGATTTTCTTGCCTGTCTTGGTCTCCTAACTTCTGGGTCAGTAGCTCTGGACTAACGAAGCCACTCCGGATGATGCTGCTGATGGAGCATATAGCCAGAGGACTGTATCCACACTTGTGTACGATGCTGGAGCAAATCTTGCCACTTGGCTTTTTCTGCAGTGCAAGATAAGAGGCATGTTTGTTTTAAAAAAACAAAAACAATACAAAACAACAACAACAAAATACCAGAGGTGTCATGTGACCTTCCTATCAACCAATAGTTCTAGACAACTTGAAAATTTATCAATTGCTTTTTGAGCTAAACAAAAATTGCCACACCTCCAAATTTTCCATCCTGGATTGTAAATCTCGGAATTCAGATCAAGGGGAACAGTTCTGGACATAAAAATAATTTTTTTTGGAGATAAGTTGGTCCAATGGCAAAGATTTCTTAAGCTTTTTATGAATAGTCTATGTTGGGTCAATTCAATATAGGGATATTGAAAACTTAACCAATCTTTTCTTGAAGTCTTGAAGGCATATTTGAACCTTGTAGGTTAAAGGAGGTGGGATTGTTATCCACCCTGAGCAAAGGGTACATTACTGCCAAGAATATGTATTTTTGCACAGGCATTAGGCCTTGGTTGCTAGCAAGGATTGTCCCACCTACCTGTCTACTTTGCTGGCCAAATGTGTCTCCACACAGGAGAGTTCTAAAAAGGAACATATCACAAATACCACTGAACAAAAGTTTTGTCTATTTAAGTTCCTAATTTTCTGAAATCTTACATTTTACCTCTGCTAATGTCTAATGACACTACCGGTATGTTTTGACCTTTTAGGGTCAATTTCTTATCCAATGAAAATGCATGTTTCAAGAATCCAAGATATAATCACCTAATTCCAATTTCCATTTCCTTCCTTTCTATGCAACAGGTATCAGTTGTTGCATGTGATTTTTAATTTCAAAATTATGTGTTTGTGAAATATTGATGCCCCCAGATAGCAGGTATTAGGAATACCACAGCATTAGTTGCTGTTGTTGTATTATTGTTTAACATCCCACTCAAGAATATTTCACTCATATGGAGACGTCATCATGTGCCTGTGAAGGGCGACAAAATTAGTAAAATGTAAATTAAAGTCACACGATCAAGGTACACAGTCAAAAATTATTTTACCAACAGAAAGGTCTTACCACAAGGAATATATACACAAGTGAAATATGAAGGCCTTATCACTTACCTTTCAGAAGTTATGGCCAATGTTAAAGTTTTTCAAAAGTAGGTCAAAGTTCAAGGTCAAGGTCAAGAGATCAAAACTTATGGTACCAAATGAAATGTCTCGTCACAGGGAATAAACATGTGAAATATGAAAGCACTATCAATTACTATTCAGAAGTTATGGGCAATGTTAAAGTTTTTTGTCGCACAAATAGACAGACAAACAGTCTCTCACAGACCAGAAACTGAGTGCCCCTGAAGTTTTGTTTCTGGGGTCATAAAAACAGTTAAAGACAGGTCAGGATACAGAGGCATCTGACCGTGACCGCAGCACAAAATTTGGCTGGTTGTATTGTAGTTTAACGTCATACTCAAGTATCTTTCACTTATCTGGAGATGTCGCCAATGCTAGCGAAGTGTGACAAATTTGTCCTATGCTCAGCACATACGGCCATTGAGCTCGGAGGGTTCTTTAACATGTCGACACCTACTGTGACATGGGACCTTGGTTTTTACTGTCTAATCCATAGTACAAAGAGAACCGACTGCAGTGCAGCACAGATTCTAACCCATGACCACCAGATTTAATATGGCTGCAGTGGAGAGCATGGAAAAATATCTAGCATGGATGAATACCACTAATGCCTGAAATTTACAGCAGAATTTGGATATCAAAATTATGCAAATTCACTTAAAAGTGACTAAAAATTCCCCTGATTATTGATTTATTCGGAGCAAATGAAAAGTGTAAACAGAAAATAACAACATACTACATGAGGTCTGTCTATGCATTTCATTAGAAGGTCAACGGCATCTGAACCGTCCAGAGGCTTTAACTCAAACTCTAGTATCAGGTCGCTCAGGCGGGTGGCTTTACGAAACAATCTTGTTAGCTTCTGAGTGATGTTTTGCTCGGGTATTAGCTTCTGACGCACAGTTATTACCAGCTTCACCTGCAACAGAAATCGAGACCAAACTAAATTTCAATTTTTTTTTTATGCCTACAAAAACATACACTGAACACATATTTTTAAATTTTGATATCCATTCCATGCCATTATTTCAGAAAATGACAAGAACTCAGTTAAATTCTGTAGGGTAGTTTTTGAAAAAACAGTCTAACCTGCTTTTGTGACCGGCTGAGTTAAGGGACGTACTACCTGACTTATATGTGACCTTACTACATGGTCATAATTCCACTTTCTTTGTTTGATGGCTGACGCCTGGTGACCTTATGAGAGTGACAACATGGCAAGCAGTGTAAACAGCGATAGAATATCTTTAGAATATCTTCTTTTAAGGGTATAAAGCAGACCTTTTTCTTTTAATTTTGGGAAAATGCCATTGGCATCACAACTGGGAATTTGACTGCAAATTGGTGCTAAATTGGGAAAAATATTTAACATGCCATATGATGTATTTATAATACATTGTACAAAGCTGTATGGAAGGTCTTTTTATGCTCTTTATCTCTATGAAATGTGTGGTTACCACACAAAGTTATCAGTTCAAGTACTGTAAATCCAGTTTTATCTGCGAGAATACTCGCGAAAATAAAGACCTTGCTAAATATACTTATCTGATATAAACATGTATCATACAACATAAACAATCAATTCAAATACACACTCGCGAAAATATAGTATCACAAATTATTGCATGACCGTTGATTCGCGAAAATATATTTCCGCGAAAAATTCTGGATTTACAGTAATAAGGAATTTTTTCAGTCAAATTGGGAAAAAACACATGAATTTTGCATTAATTCCGCCCCCTTGGGAACTGTAGAAAAAGACCTGTAAAGGCTAAAAAATACGGTCAAGACTGTCTATGTGACTCCCTGTATCAAGTGACTCCCAGTCTTATGTGACCGTTCTTAAATGGGCCGCCGATAACGTTTAAGTATATAATTGGTCTGTACTAAGTGACTCCCTGTCTTATGTGACCATCATTTATTGGTCCCTTGGAAAGTCGCATAAGACAGTCTTGAAATGAGCAAATGGTCTTCAATATACCAACACCTACTACAACATGGGGCCCTGGAGTTTAACTGACTGATCAGGAACAGCCACACATCACTATCTAGGCTCGAACCTACATCCTCGCAGCCTGAAGAAGAGCAGTCATAAGCAGAGCCATACCGACTTGTGTTCCGAGTAATAATAGTACAGTGGATCTTTGTTAATCCAGACACCTGTGTTCCCATGCAAATTGTACAGATAAATGAAGCATTTGGATTACTGAAATGAGCATATTATAATGCCCAATGCAGTTTGAAAAATTTTTCCACAACTTTTCATCCGTAAGATGAAGCATTTGGATTATTGGCGTCTGGATTAATGAGGATCAACTGTAATTAAATTCTTATGAAAGGTATGCAGTTCAGGCCTTCATGGTATTTCAAGTTGGATTTTCAATCTGACCTTGACCTTTGAAATATGAATGTCCCACTCAAGAATCTTTCACTTATATGGAGGCATCACTGTATGGCGGTGAAAAGTACGCTTGGCACATATGGCCATTGATCAGTGAGAGTTCTTTAACGTACAAACGTCAACTGTGTGACAGGACTTTGGTATTTACTGTCTCTTTCACAGTACAGGAAACTAGACGAGCCTGCAGTGTGAATTTGAACCTACAACCTTATGATCAGAAGGTGCACCCACTTAACTGTTAGAACCATGAGTAATGACTTGCATTTGCTTTTGATATCTTATAACCTTAATGGGTCCAATGCACACCCATGTCCTCATAAGAACACACATTATTCTTTTTGTTTTTCCAACACATGACAGAGAATTTTAGGTAGTACAGGTTAATGAGTAGATGTAAACCAGAAAAAACATAAGTAACAGTTCATCTTTAGCTAGTGACGTCAGAAGAATGTCAACAATTTTTCTCCATTATAACTACAACTTTATCACTATTTAACCCTTTTCACCCGTATCAAAATGGTATGTTCATTTCTAATGTCTTAGACCAGTCCATTATGGTCTGTGGTGTTGAAAGGATAAATAGAGATTTTAAGTCAGTTTGAACTATAATAGGTCCAAATACAGTGGAGTTGGTCTATAACGAAGTCAAATGGGAGTGACTTTTGACTTCGTTATGGGCATCCTTCATTTTAAGCATCAGAATTTACTACATAAGTAGATAAATAGCAATTCTTTTGGGGGTTTTATTCCTCTTTGTTATAGCACTGAATTCGCTTTATGCCGATTCGTTATAGACCGACTCTACTGTATGTGTCTAACTTTTTCTCATTTCTGTAACATCCCGGGCATTCGTTGTATTGAACATCATAAATTTTTGCATACTACCCACTGGCCATCTTTTTAAAACACAGAAAAATGCCTCCTGCAGGCAATTTGTTGAAGCAGGCTATCTGATGAAATGTTTTCCAAAAACTTCAAAACATGCGTCTATTCAAATCCCCAGTCTGTATACAGTCAGAAGTATTAACGAAAACAACAAATTTAAACATACATATTAAGAATTTATTACTAGTAATGAACATATGATAATACGTTCACTTCAATTGTAGTGCATGTGTAGATCATGCTTAGGAATGCCTAGGCCCTCTACTGACAGTAATTATATGTGACAGAAAACTCGTGGGCAATATACCAAAAACATAAAAACAATACTTTGTGATTTGCGGGCTATACAACAGAGCTTGCGGGCTATACAACAGAGCTTGCGGAATATACAACGCAGCTTGCGGGCTATACAACAGAGCTTGCGGGCTATACAACAGAGCTTGCGGGCTATACAACAGAGCGTGCGGAATATACAACGGAGCTTGCGGGCTATACAACAGAGCTTGCGGGCTATACAACGGAGCTTGCGGCTATACAGCTATACAACGAAGCTTGCGGGCTATACAACAGAGCTTGCGGGCTATACAACGGAGCTTGTGGGCTATACAACAGAGCTTGTGGGCTATACAACAGAGCTTGTGGGCTATACAACAGAGCTTGCGGGCTATACAACAGAGCTTGGGGGCTTAACAACGGAGCTTGCGGAATATACAACGGAGCTTGTGGAATATTCAACAGAGCTTGGGGGCTTAACAACGGAGCTTGCGGAATATACAACGGAGCTTGCGGGCTATACAACAGAGCTTGCGGGCTATACAACGGAGCTTGCAGGCTATACAACAGAGCTTGTGGGCTATACAACGGAGTTTGTGGGCTATACAACGGAGCTTGTGGGCTATACAACGGAGTTTGCGGGCTATACAACGAAGCAGGTAATATGCAATAAAATGCGGTAATAATGGTAGCAGTTTACTTACATTGATTTTATAAGTCTCCAGGTTTTCTGCTAGTGTTTCTAGGAAATCCAGTAGTTGACCTTTTCCCGATGTCATGATGTCATCAAGGTTATCCAGCAGCAATAACGTCTTACGATTACCTGGACAAAAAATAATAATAATAATAAAACCAAGAGCATCGCCAGTGTAGATCTATAGGCTCATCATTATTATTTGGAATAAAATAATTTTCAATGCACTTATTATATAGAGGATTTATAAAACTCATAAAGTAAACTTAACCCTTTCAACACCACAGATCAAAATGAACTGGTCTAAGACAATAGAAGAGGGCGTATCATTCTGATACTTGGAGTTGAAAGGATTAAGATACACAGTCATACTTGTTTTAAGAGACCATTCAATAGAAGGAGCAAAAAGGGCCACATATGATAGGTGGTCTTTTAATTCAGGTGATTTATACACGGTAGTAAAAAGATATTTTGGGAACCATGCATTTAGGTAACATTGGGCAGGTGTCCTTTAATTCAGTGGGTACCAACACCTACTGTGACACAGGACCTCAGTTTTTACTGTCTCATCTGAGACAGGGACAGCCAACCATAGCGCGGCTCAGATTCAAAGCCATCACCTCATGTTCAAAAGTCGAACATGCTAACCACTAGACCATGGTGGCCCCCCCCCCCCATTCCATATCCTGCCTCAGTCTTGGGGAAACATTCAACTTGTGTGTGTACTAACATTTTGCTTGACCAGTAAGAAAACTCACCTTTTATGTTCTGTAAGGTCTGAAATACTTTCTCCTTTAGATCCTCCACACTGTCATTTTGACAAACCCCTCCCATCTCCACCACAAGGTCACGCAGCAGGTCACAAAGGTCACTCTTTTCTCTGAAAAATTGGGCTTTGCTGATATATATATAATGAAAACAAAGAACACAAAATATTATTATAACTTCCCTATGTGACCCAATATGGGATCATGGCCCTAAAAGCAGCCCCCCCCCTTCCCAACTGCTCAATTTTAATAATCATTTTTACGCATAATAAAGAATTTTTTTCCTTTCGTTGATGAGGAAATGTGAAATAGTTAAAAGACATATAATGGTTGGTAGGTATGTTGTATTGTTGTTTAACGTCTCATTTAAGAATCTTTCACTTATATGAGAACGTCACAGCATGTTGGTGATGGACTGTAAATTTGGCCTATGCACAAACTTTTGACCTCTCAGTAGTGAGGGTTCTTAAACGTGCCGACACTTAGCTACTGTGACATGGACCTTGGTTTTTATTGTCTCATTCAAAGAACAGGAAAAGTTGATTTTCAAATGTTGTTGCTGAATTATATACAACCCTACATGAAGAAACCGAGCCATATAGGCCTAGCGGTTAGCATGTTCGCCTTCTGATTATGAATCCGAGCCACACTGCAGTCGGCTGTCCCCGTCTTTCAGACGAGACAGTAAAAACTTAGGTATCACAGTAGGTGTCCTCACTTATAAGAACCCTCACTAGGCTATGGCCATAGAAGACGAGTACAGGCAAAATTTGTTACCCTCCACCAGCACACGATGACATCTCCAAAAAGGTTTTCGAAAGGGACGTTAAGCAACAATACAACCAATCAACCATAGAAGAAATAATGGAATATACAAATTTACTCATGCGCGGATCTAGAGGGGGGGGGGGGGTTCGGACCCCCCTCGGAATTTGCAAAGTATATACCAATATTGGTCAATTATGCACAGATTTTCATTTTAACAGGGTCAAGTTTTTCCTTTTTACAAGCTGGACCCCCTCCCCCTGGAAACATTGACCCCCTGGGAAAAAATCCTGGATCTGTGCATGTTACTTTCTTAAAATTAAGACAATTGATAAATAAGAGGCCAATTGGGCCACATCGCTCACCTGAACATTTCACATAGATGTAGAATTTTGGATTTACAATGTGTCACTATTGAAAGGTATGGACCAAGACAAACCTTTCATCTGTTCAATTTTTTACCCCTACTGTGGCCCCACCTTAATCCTAGAGGCCAGCATTTGTACAAACTTGAATCTACATTAAACAATGATGCTACAATATGAATTTGATAAATTGTACACCTACTATTCTTGATTTTCCTATATAAACCTATGTTAAACTTTGGGCCCCTATTGTGGCCCCATCTTGACCCTGGGCGGCTACCATTTGAACAAACTTGAATCTACACTATATAAATGATGCTACCATATTAAATGATAAATTTTATACTAACAGTTCATGAGAAGAAAATTTTTAAAGATATTTTCCTATATAAACCTATGTTAAACTTTGGCCCCTATTGTGGCCCCATCTTGACCCTGGCGGCTACCATTTGAAAAAACATGAATCTACACTATATATAATGATGCTCCCATATTAATTTGATAAATTCTATACTAACAGTTCCTGAGAACAAAATTTTAAGGATATTTTCCTATATAAACCTACGGTATGTTAAACTTTGGGCCCCTACTGTGGCCCCATCTTGACCCTGGCGGCTACCATTTGAACAAACTTGAATCTACACTAAATAATGATGCTCCCATATTGTTATGATGAATTGTACACTTGCTGTTCTTGAGAAGAAAGATACTTTCCTATATCAACCTATGTTAAATTTAGGTCATTTAAAACCAGAGTTTAGAAGTCTTAACATACCTCATGTCCAGTTTGATAATTCTCCATTTAGAACCACTGTTCAGGAGTCTAAAACACACTTCATTTGCTAGACTTGTCTTTCCCATGCCTCCAAGTCCACATATACAAACACCTGAAAAAGAAACCAAACTGCAGTGGAATTCCGATGAAACGAACCTCAAGGGAGACTTATTGCAAGATTGACTTTGACATCCAGACTTTGACTCATTTATAAATGATCACAGATCATGAATGATCAACTTGTTAAAAACCTGTCTTGATTGAATTTTCCTTGTTAAAAACCTGTCTTGATTTTTCCTATACTGGTATTTAACCCTTTCAACACCACAGACCAAAACAGACTGGTCCAAACAATGGAATAGAGCATACCATTCTGATACTAGGGGTTGAAAGGGTTAAAGCAATTTTATTGACACTTGCAAAATAGACTGAAATGCACTATATAGTGGACTTTTGATTTTTTTATCAGACTCTTGACTGTGTACGCTGCATCTGGGAGTTACATATAAATCTTCAGGGATTTATAAACACCTATCTAATCAGCAAAATACATATCGTGTCAAAATGGCAATCGTGAGGGCGGGTAAAGGTAAAATTCAAGTTTGACTAATTTTTGTAGCCTAGTGATTTTCAGACTGCTTTTATAATGCCATAACCGATGAATTACATGTACTTTGAAATAATGGGAAATTTGATTCCTAAAAGTTAGAGCACTGGAAATAGATCTAGTATTTTCAAAGGAATTTTATAAGGGAATGAGTAGTGACTTTGAGATCAGTTTGACATAGCTAGAAATTTCCAGTCATTAATTGAGTTTGGCTCATTTTAGTTTTACTGTGACAGTGCGCACTGGCGAAATGCAGATGACGACCCACCAGGAAAACATTTGTATTGTTGTGGCCCAGGCCGGGGATCGAACCGGCAACCCCAAGATTAAGAGACCAGCGTTCTACCATGAGCCAAAAGTTCGGACGTTAGGCTCAAGGGCCTAACACTGCCTACATTTACCACACTCCTTCCCATCTTAATTTTGAGGTCTTTGTCCCATTACGACTTACGGCTATCACCCACATGGTGATCCATGCACTTTGGACTTGCGGTCCCTACCACCCATGTGGTGATCCATGCTTTAAGGAAAGGACAGTCATAATCAAGATAGGGCGGAAAATCCATTTACCGGTGATGCCAGTGTTGTGGCCCAGGCCGGGGATCGAACCGGCAACCCCAAGATTAAGAGACCAGCGTTCTACCATTGAGCCAAAAGTCCAGACGTTAGGCTCAAGGGCCTAACACTGCCTACATTTACCACAGTATTATATTTATGTGTGTCATGTCATGAAAAATCCAAAGTTTGAGGGAGCCGCCATGAGCATAGGCCAAATATTTGACCCTTTACTGCCATATGGTGACATCTCCATATAAGTGAAAGAGTCTTGAGTGGGATGATACAGCCAAATAATTACCAACCCAAAGTCGAAATTATGTAGCAGATACAAATGTGTGTTTCACAGACAGATCCACATATAAAATTATTAACCTTCTGATCGTGAGGCCATGGGTTTGAATCTGCACCATGCTGCATGCATGTCTTTCGGATAAGACAATTAAAACCATCTGTCAGGTCGATCCCATATCACATTAGATGTCAGCACGTTAAAGAACTCTCACAGTCACTGCTCAAGGCCATATTACATGTAAGTGTGACCAGCATTGCATGGCCAAATTTGTTGCTTTTCTGTGAAGGGCACATGGTGACGTCTCCTTATAAAGGAAAGATTCTTGAGAGGATTATGAACTTATTCATAATCAACCAACCAACCAACCTTTATATCTCTCTCTTGGGTTCATCAATTCTTTTGTAATACTTTCTATATCATTGGTTCTGCCCACAAAGTCGGCTTCTTTGTATATTTTCTTTCTGGCACACTCCTGTTTGAACCTATTCCAGTTTTGCTTGTGCTCTAGAAGAACCTGTTGAACAGACACAGTCCCAGACTCTACATGGAAATTCAGCCACTGCATTAAGCCGATCAAAAAATCCAGGATGTCGTCTTCGCTGGCCATATTATTTCTCAAGAATTCAAAGAAACCGGCGCCATCCTGGATGGAAGCTACGTGGACATTTCCCAGGACAATTTGTGAACGTGAAATAGCCTGGTTGAAAATATCTGGATCCGAATCTAAGGCTTCTATGGTGCTTGCACGGATCACATCCCATGGATCAATCAGGGTGTCCTGTCTGTATCCCACAGACGAATGCTGTATGTCAAAGCTGGACATCGTTAGATCTATTTTTCTACGTGACAGGCATTAGCAGCGTTCCAAAATTCCTAAATTCTACATAGATTCAGGTGTATAATCATCACGTTTTATGATTCCTAGTGAAGAAATCGAAAGTAAACTTGTAAGTTGTTAAATTGAACACCGTGCCCGATCAATATGCGACGATTTGCGGTCTTTAATGTCTGTAATATATTGTATCCAAGTCTCTGCTTTTATCAGAGTCGTATATAACACATACGTCTCTGCTTTTATACATACCCATGCTTTCGTTTTTGTTTGTTATCTTATAAAGTTAATATGTTGTCTGTCAAAAAATCTACAGAGCTTATATTCATTTAATTTTGCAAAACTATGACGACTTTGCAGATTTAAAACATGGGCTGTGTTTTTCGGTCCATAGAAAACCCTCATTCGAATGTTTTATTTTCCTTCGGTTTAGGGGGCCTCCGTAGCCGAGTGGTTAGCGTGTTCGACTTCGAGCCAAGGGGTCCGGGGTTCGATTCCCGCAGCGCCACTCCGCGGGTGGCCGTCCCTGTCTTTCGGATAAGACAGTAAAAAACCGAGGTCCCGTG
>JACSZP010009299.1:0-11873 GCA_016161895.1 Pinna nobilis | reverse complement strand
AAGAAGATATTTTTGGATTTTTTTACATATCGCTCAGCGACAGCTATGAGTAATTTCAATCACACATTTTTGTGACAGTATGCCTATGATTACTTTGAATGTATTACAGTACTGAGTATGCTGAAAGAGATGATACACAAATATGTCCAAGAATTAATTCATGCATGCTCATGCTGAGATACTCGAGAGTCGGTAAATTGATTTTTATGTTCCATTACAAACAAGCATCAGAGAGATCTGAACTGAGTGATGTAAAATACAAAAAAGAACGGCAAATTGTTCTTTTGAGATGAGAGTATATGTTGTCGATAAAACCTGGGAGAATTGAGTATTTTGAAGATTTTGATAGAAACCAGAGACTGAATTTCAAGACTGAGAAAAGAAAGGCTCATGCACAGATTTTAAATGTTAATTTAAATGTTAATTAGTAAAAATGTGTTACCATTTGCAAACTATTCTATAATGACCAAAGTGAAAAGAATTTGAATATTCACTGTGTTCATAATCTGTTAGTTGAACATTCATGTTAAAATAACTATTTCCAGCCCTGGGTGCACACATTCATATGACTGTGGATAGTACGTCTCGCAAGACAATATACCTATATATTTATATTCATGTAAACGAAAATGTGTCTATCTATCAATAGATATAGGTACAAGATGCAATACACATGTGAACAAATCAATTTCATTATATAATGCTATTAACCAGAATAATTGTGTTATTATAGGGAGTGCACGTTAATGAGAGAGAGAGAGAGAGAGAGAGAGAGAGAGAGAGAGAGAGATTATGTCTATAAGTTTCATTAGTAAGAGCACAACAATGAACACATATTCGGTAATGCAATTAGTACATGCTAGATTTTATCATCCTTCGCTTTTGTTGACAACAGAAATCAATCAACAAAATGGCAACGACGAGCATAGTTAAACTAAGAATTGTCCTTGTCAACAACCTAAATGTGTTGATGGGACACAAATGCCCTCACTAGTAGTAAAGTGTAGAAAACTGAATTCTACAGAATTATCTAAGTCTATGAGGCATAACTCTGCTAAAAACAAATTTGACTAAAACTTGATACAAATTTGACCTATTTATGCTATTGACCACGGCTTAGCTTTAAGGATTTAGTCAAGGTTCACATAATTAGTGCATGATCAATATACAACAATGCAACTAGGTCAAAGTTCATATATAAAAACTTACCTCTGTTCTTCGACATATTGCTTTGAATTTCTCTGACTGGGCATCGACTGTTTTCTCAAAGTCGTCCTGTCTCCGTAGCAACTCTTCCACAGCCTGGATATTTTCTCCAACATTCTTTTCTCTCAAAAGTGGATCTCTGATATTCATCCAGGCCTCTAGTTGTTCCATCTCATGTTTGAGTTGCTGAAATGAAAAGCAACAGAAAATGAAAGAAAATAAGGTTGACTCCTATTACAGGTTTTTCTGACCTTAAAAAATTCAGATATCCTGTTGCCCGTCCAATTGGTAGTTATTCTATTATCACATGGATTCAGAAAATGGCAGATTTATTGAGTCATCATCATAATATAATTTACAACATTGACATATAAGTCTTCTCAAACTCAACTTGTCCGCTAAAGCAGAAAATCTGGGTCATCGTTGGCATCTAACAACATCTACAATGGAACCTCGCTATTAGGACCACCCAAGTGACTGGCTAAAATTGGTCTGATTAGTGAGGTGGTCTCCTAAGTGAGGCTAAAATAGCCTAAAATAATGATAAACAGGCTGTATTTTGCTTGTCTGATTAGTGGTGGTCTCCTAAGTGAGGGGGTCTTAAGGTGAGGTTCCACTGTATTTTTACAAATTCACAGTGGAACCTCAATAGCAAGACCCCCAAGTGACTGGCCAATATTGGTCCAATTTGTGAGGTGGTCTCCATAGTAAGATTGATATTGCCTATGATAGTGACAGCTGAATTTTGATGGTGTGTATTGTAATGTGATCTCCTGAGGTGATCTTTAGGCTAGGCTCCACAGTACAGACATCACATGGGCAAGACTAGTCATCCCAGCTACCATACTTTAGAAATTAAACTTCATAGCAAAAATGTGAGCTCAGACATGAATATGCATGCCAATCAGAAAAATCTCCCTTTTTCTAATCTAAAAGTCTACCTGAGCCTCCAAGTTCTGTTCGCACAGCTTCCTGTACTGTTCATACGTGTTCAGCAACGCTTCCCAGGCCGACTGTAAATCTGTTATCTTCTCTTTAATCTGGAGGGGAAAATAAGACGTGAATGCTAACTTTACGAATGAAACACTTATCAATGAAACACATAAGTCCTATACATATATGACCTGAATCATAATGGGAGTTACCTTTCACATAGTTAGAAATTTATATTCAGTGTTCAAAGAAAATATTTTGCTTTTATCCTCCATGACAATTTGTTAATTTTTTTGAAGCACCTAAACTGAATACAACACTTTCTGGAGCAAACCTCTCCCTGATAGTTGACAGTACTTATTCAGTTTTCATTTGAATGTGATTGCCACATACTCTAACAGGATGCCACAGTAAAAGCATGTAGTATATTTGTTTTTCAAGAAGGCATTAAGTATTGCACGCTAGGCTTATTGCATCAATGTCCTATGTCAGTCTCTGTGACATTTTAGTTTTATTCTGGCGATTCAGCATCTCCATAAATGTGATCCCTCATGACATTTTGACAGTACAAGTCTTCACAAACAAAAATATATCCAACAAAATAAAAAAATATATTCCAGCAAAACAAAACAAACCTCTTCAGACAAGAAATGACCGTTGTCAATCATAATTTGACCATTCTGCAGGAATTTGTTGACGGCGTCCTGGCGACTGTCAATTTCTGCCTTGTGTTCTTTGCTCCTGGTAATCATGGCCTCTGCACCAGGCAAGTCTCGGGACAACTCTTCGGCCATTATGATGGCCATCATCTCACTGATCCAGGCTCTACAACAGAAAAAATATATAACTTTACACAACTATCTATCAACCTTGTGAATGAGTGGTGATTTCTCCAATGGCTATCCATTTGAGATAAGATTCCCTATCATGTGTGAAAGCCATGTGAAATATGCCAATCTCACATGCCCCATATATGCCACTTGTGGAGTCAGGCTAAGATACCATCAAAAGGGAGAAAAATTATCCATCATGACTCAATACACATCGAATAGTGGAATTTCACCCTCAGTTTTGCATGTTTTGGTCAGGGACATGTTCTTGACCAAAATATTCCCTCACATAAAACTGCGTCAGATTTTTTTAACCAAAGTGGGCATTCACAATGAAATCTTATAATATCCAAAGTCCATAAACTAATACTTATATAGGTATATAATGTTTTATCAGAATTAAACTGAGAAGGTCTGACAATAGCTAGCAATATATGCTCTAGAATACCACAACTCACTGTAACTCCCTGTAGTCATTGAAGTAAAGTTGAAGCTGCTCTGCTTGTTGTAGTTTCTCCTTGCGTAATGTGGATTTCTCTACTAAGTTGTTCCAGGACTGAACCATTTCTTCGTGCTTCGCAGCGATGTGTTCTTGTGCATCCGGGAATAGACCAATCAGACGTTCTGCCTCTTTTGTAATGGCTTCCACTTGTTCACTGATGGCTGCCAGATCTCTCTGTTTACATAAACAAAGTACGATTACTTTGATGACAGAAGGAGAAATTACGGACAGATCCTTACATTTGAGTCAGTACTAAAAATTATCTTTGTTGTTGGTTGTTTTTTTGTTTGTTTTTGCTGACACAGATCTACTGTATCTCATTATTGACATTCATCTTGGCTTTTGATTTGTTACTTCTTGCCATCCCAAACAATCTTTGATATACAAGGTATATAATGGCATCCAGTTTTTTAACTGGTGGATGAGACTAACAAGTATTAGCCTGACAAAATTGGTATCAAATAAATATAGAATCTGAAGGCATAACTGTTGTCTGTAATGATACGTCATGTACTGTATAAACTAATGAAAAATACTTTCTAGGAGTGCGGAAATAAATTGTTTTTTCATATAACTGATGCTATTATCGTCCAATCTTGTGAATTAGTATTACTGCCAAATTGATCTTCCTCTATACATTTTAATGCGCAAATTACTTAAAACATCATAAAATTCTACATTACCTCCAGTCCTTCATGCCGACTCAGCAATGCCCTGACACTTTCAAGGTCATGGCCAAAGTCATCTGTACTGACAACGCCATCTTTTTCTTGGATCCACTCAAGCGTGTCATCGGCATCACGACCGTACATGTGTACCTGCTTAGCTGCAGCAAGAGCCTGAAGAAATAAATAAAAATTTGACATGTGATTTACATAGACATTGATTCAAATAATTGTTCGACGGTGTCTTTTTCTAAAATGTTTCAAGTTGGTTGTATAACGTCTTAGGCAAGAATCTTTCACTTACATGGAGACATCATGGGTCTGCTGTAGGTGCTGGTAAAGGGTGACAATTTGGCCTATGCTTGACACTTATGGCCACAGAGGCTCGAGGGTTCTTTAATGTGCCAACACCTACTATGACACGGGGCCTTGGTATTTAATGTCACACTCTAAGGACAGGGATAGCAAACCATAGCATGACCATAAAAATGAGTGCATAATGGACACAAGAGGTTATGGACAAGGTTATAAAATTTGTCCTCTCAATGAGGATCTAAATTAGAAAGTAATGAAGCCAGCTCTTTAACATTCAGAATATTATGTGGTACAGCTTTCCAGACCCTTACCTCCTGCCTAGCTTTAGCCACTTCCTTCAGCTCTGCCCACATCTGCGTAATCTCCTGTGACCTCTTCTGAATGGCTTCTGATTCAAAATGACTGGCTTCTATCATGGCAGATGCCATTGTTGTAATTCTGGTGATTCTTTCCTCACTTGTGTTAAGCTCGTGTAAGAAATCTTCGAACTTTTGTTGTAAGACCTGTAAACATAAATTAGGAGTCCCCATGAGTAGATGTAGGTCTTGTGTTGTCAATGAATTCATTGGCTTAAGATATGAACAGACTCATAAAAAGAAGATGGGATGTCAGTCGCAGTCTGAATCATATGATAAAAGACTGATTCCCTTTTTCTGTCTCTACCTATCAACAATTAGTCTAATTTTCATAACAAATGTGGTACTCTTGACAACCACGGTGAATTATACTTTCTATGAAGTATTAAAATTTGGGGATTGAATGTAATATAATGTTGGTGAATGAAAATTCCTAAAGACTGCTACAGACTGCATGAAGACAGCTATGCTTTAAATCTACAATGAGAAATAATCAAAACAATTCATAACTCCTTTATGAAGCTATAACTTATATCTGGATAATATATTTGTGAAGGAATGACTATGTATACTCTACCTCAACATGTTCTAGATCTTGACCATAGTCCTCAGAGCTAGCCACAGTGACCTTGTCCGAGATCCATGCAGCCACCTCATCAGCCTCCCTGAAGTACTCAAATAATCTCTTGGTGTCGTTAAGTTTTGCTCGCCGCTGAGCCGTCATGTCTTGTAACAAACTGTACTTGTTCTCTACACCAGTCTGAAAAACCAATGACAAGAGAGTTACCCAAGGCTAACACACATTATAATTGAATCTATCACTAGTTATCAGATTACACAGATCTGATTTCATCATTATTGGTCAACCTTTTTTTTTGTAAATTATACAGATTTCAATAAAATGAAAAAGTACTCACAACTATGAATTATTTTAATCATAAGATTTTTTGTGAAAACAGCATTGTTTGGATTAAGGAAAACCTTAACCTTTGCAATAATCATTCTGGATTCTGTATCTATATCTGTTGACTGGTTGGTTGTTTGACATCCCTGTAGTAAGGGGGTAGTGTCCCCCAAGTTGTATGACTTACCTGTTTTGCCTTGATGTTTTCACTATCAAAATGTTCTTTGTCAATGAGGGTTTTACTAAGTGCTGCTAGCTCATCAACTTGGTTCTTAAAGTTCTCTATGTCTCTCTCAAGGGAATCAAGCTTCTTCAGATTTGCCTAGAAATAAAAAAAAGATGTTCAAATCACATGTTCAACAGAAACTAGACAAATGAATGACATATACACTATCAGAATGGCCAAGAAATGAACAAGCTAAGTAATCACACACATTTACAAATGTCTTACTTATCATTAAACCAAAAGAGGTTTACAATGGTTATCACAGGTTTCACTTTTGCTTGAACTTAAGTTGAATTTGTGAGAAAGTTTGCAAGTTTACTTGTAGAAAGCTAGTGGTCTCTTCCCAGGTACATTTGGATCTGGTTCTTTCCTTCTCCAATAAATTTACTCCAATCATATGACTAAGTCAGTGTGACATAGCACAAAACAGAAGAAAAAGACAGTGATTATCTCCCCTTATAAGTACTTTTCACTGACCTGTACTGTATCTTCATCCTTCCCATAATCAGTACTTCCCAGTACTGGGATCTTCTCCTCCATCCAGTTCTCAGCTTCTGTAATTTCTGTATAATACTACAATGACAAAGAGGGAAATTAGTGACTGTAAATAAAGACAGATTCAAGATACACAAAGAAAACAAAAAGAAAGATGACAATGAAGACATGATTGAGTAATTGGTTGCATTGTTGATTAACATCCCACTCAAGAATCTTTCAATCACATGGAGATGTCACCATGTGCCGGTGAAGGGTGACAAATTTTGCCTATCATAAATACTTATGGCCATAGAGCAGGAAGGGTGCTTTAACGTGCCAACACCTATTGTGACACGGAACCTTAGATTTTACTGTATCATGGCAAAGACAGGGACAGCAAACAACGGTGTGGTTTGGGCTTGAACCCTGGACCTCTCGATCAGAAACTCCTATCAAATAGACAACATGTGGACAAAAAGCATACAAATTAAGACACATCTAAAATGAACAACAAACCCTTTTGTCAATGGAATGTTGATTTCAGGGGACATGCAGTAATCCTCATAGTAAATTCACCCATGAACAAAGAGATATAGATTAATGACAAATTCCCTTACTATGAAACATACCACTGACAAATTTTTCACATAAGTTTGAAACTACTTTTAGCATAAATTAATTAATAAATGAAAGTAGAAAAAAATACAGTTCACTAAGAATTTTCCATGTGTATTTGTTGGAAATGAGAAAAATCTTACTTTTTGAGATTCTAGTGAAGCCTGCAGTTTTAATTTTCTGTCTGTTGTCAGATTCTGGAGCTGCTGAAGCTCTTGGTATAGCGTGTCCAGTTTCTTTTTGATATCCTCTGCAGCAAAGTGCTTAGCCTGTATCATCCTCTGAGCACAGCTGTCCACACTGTCCATCAGAGGCTCATGGGCAATCATCTCGGACTCCAAAGCCTGTAGAGAGAGACATAATAACATTATTATATTATACATCATAAATGAAACATTGAATAATAACCCTATAACCATAGATAATAATTAATGACACAATCATGAACAAACTATCAGGTTTTATACCATGCATGACAGTATATTAACCTAAAATTTCAATTTCTTTTCAGGGCAACACTGACCTGATGTTTCTTCATGAGATTCTGCACAGCTGTGAGTGAGTCTCCTAGTTCTGTTGATGCGGCCTGAGGTTGTTTATCCTGTATCCATGACAACTCATCATCTATATCTCTGTAATATTGGTACATAGACAAGGCATCCTCCAAGTTGTCCCTCCTAATCTGGGCAGGTTCTGCTAATGAGTCGTACCTGTGAACAAGAAATCAATTTTGTTTGTTTACAGTTATTTCACACCACAATAAAACCTGAGTGCTTTAGCAGCCACCTGTATATAAAGACCACCTGATTACAAAGACCACTTTTTGCTTAACCCTTTAAGTACAAATAAACTTCTGTATAAAGACCACCTCCCTATAAAGACCAGTTTTCTTTTGTCCTTCAGGTCATCATACTCAAGTTTCACTGTATGTTCAATCATATTTTTTGGTGCTTTTGTTTCTTTTCAACATCATTTCAAGTTATTGTAGTAGCATCAACTTGATATATTCTTCTTTAACTCTGACCTATAGACTGGACTTTATCTTGATGCAGGCTTCAGTATTTCCGTCCTTTGCTTTGAACTTTATTCTATGCATCGAGGAAATGCTAACCCACAAAGCCAAATCTTAACAAAAGATCTTGTTCCTTTCTCTCTTTTTCAAAGGACAATAAAATACAGTCACATCACACACGACCTCTAGACTGCCCAGTCCTTACAAGTGTACTTATAGATTATGTATGTCTTACTCATCACTACGAGTGCGATACTACACACTATGACTCATACACTGAGTCATACTCAGCACTAAGCAAATATATGTAGGAATTTAACAGTATTTCTCAACGGAATAAAACTAGCAATGATACAGGCACAGTGACACCTGTCTTGGTAGACCAATGTTGTGAGAGCCCACCTGTCTTAAGAAATCATATATAGAAAAGCATCTTTTTAAGTGCTGACACAAATCAAACTTTGTCATGAGAGACCACAAATCTTGAAAGATCACTTTTGAATGGCAAGACAGGTTCTATTTGTTAAACCATCAGTCATTAACTTACATATTAGTGAGTATTTTCCGAGACATACATTTGCTATGCTATTGCTAAAATCAACATACTTTTCCTGAATTTGCTTAGCAGCAGCCTGGAGTTCCTTGTTCATGAAATGTTTGGCCTCTCTGAACACTTGCGCTGCATCTTGTACATCTTGAACCTTTTCCTGGTGGTTAGCTATGTCTTGTTCTAGTAACTGGAAACAGAATTCATGAGGAATTGATAATGCTGCTAATTTGAAACAAAACATTTCTGTATCAAAATTATTCAAAATTGAAATCTACAATGTACTTCAAATCAGAACATCAAAATGTGTTTATACTTAAACTACAATTCATTCACTTTAATCTTTCATTTTGCTTTATGCAACAATGGAGAATATGTCACATCCAATTTATTGGAGTGAAGGACAAGAAATTTCAACTATATTTGTAGTTGGGTGAAGAAAACCTACCCCATTACTCTTCAACAAAAAATTCATCCCATACTACATGTGAAACACTTCCTTGTCAAAATGCAATAAAAGTATAATGGCATCTGAAGTTTCTCTATTCTTACTGTATCTTGTATAATTCATCCCTACAGACCTTTAGAAACACTACTTCACTTCCATTTATACATGGAATGAATTTCTTTTGTATTAAAAATATTTGTTAAAATTTTTACAATTTAGACCCTCTCCTCAACACACAATTACAGTCAAGAATTTAACTTTACTGTTCATGTTGGGATATCATTCCTTTTTTGCCACAGAAGTGTGTTCTTTAAAAAAAATGGTCTGATGTATAGTAATACTGACGCTTGAAGATTTACAATGTATTTCATTTTATGGTTACCTGGTGTTTTTTGAGGAGATTGTTAACAGAGTACAGATCCTTCCCATGATCCTCTGAGATCAGCTGATTTTCTACATCCTCCATCCATGACATCAGGTCCTCAATGACTCTGTTGAACATGAGTGCCTGAAAATATAAATATCAACAACTGTAATGTTTGCTAAATTAAAATTGTGCTGATGTTGGTTGGTTGTTTTGTAGTTTATCATCCCACTTATGAATCTTTCATTTACAGTGTCACTGAGTTAAAGGAAAACCTGTCTTATGTGACCTAAATGTATGGTTCCCAAATGGCTTTTGTCTATGTAAATTTCCTGAATGAAGAGACCACCTGTTATATGTGACCCGTTTTGCTCCATCCCTCTAACAGTCTCTTAAAACAGATTAGACTGAATTTAGAGATGTCACCGTATGCCAGTGAAGGCCTATACATTTGTCCAATGATAGGCCCTTAAGGCCATTAAAGCTATTGAGCAATAAGGGTTCCTTAACGTGATCACCTCAGAGCTAATGCCACTATAATGGCAGGGCCCTGAGGAATCTCATTGGAGCATACACATAAACGATACCAGAATGGTGTGGTTTGTAGCAGAACAAGTATTAGGGGGTTTTATATTAACAGAGCTGAAAACAGCACAAGTTTAGATCAAGGTTGTGAACTCACCTGGTAAGCATCCTGGAGTCTGTCTTTCTTATCTGCACTGGCAGCCATGAGAGCTTGCCAACTGAGTTCAAGTTCCTCTAGCCTCTTTTTGATGTCATCCTTTGCATAGTGATCCTGTTCAATTAGTCCGGTACCCTCCTGTATGAGAAAAATGTTAAAGACTATGTACCATGATACTGTATCATACGACACCACCCAAAAAGAACAGATAACTTCAAGAAATGAAATTTAGAATGAGTGTAATAAGGATAACATCATGAACAAAATGTATTTGTGAAACAAAGATGCATTTAAACAGTATTAAATAGAAACATTTATTTCACCCAATGTCAAACACCAAGGTCAAGGTCATGAGATAGAAAAATTGGCATTGAATGGAAAGCATGGTCACAAAGAATACATTACAAGCATGAAATGTGAAAATCCTATTACATGTACTTACTATTTGAACGATATGACCAAGATGAAAGTTTTATAAAAGTAGGTTAAACTTTAAGATCAAGATCACAAAGTCAAAGACTTATAATAAATTAGGTAAGAAAGCCCAATCACATAGAGGTCATTGGCTAAAACTTTTCTGTAAAACAGTTAAGAATAAAAGACAAACTGACCATTAGATAGACCATAACTAATTCGTCTCCAGAATCTTAGATAAGGGAATATTGACTTTATCATTGGTTACATCAATATATGACTTCAACCAGAGTGGTATACAGACTATGAACATGTCTGATAGCAATGTGATGTCTACATGTCCATCTTCTCCCCTCCCCTGGTAAAGCATGATTTGGAGCCTGAACAGGCTAGCACAACATTTATGTCATACATTTAATCATACCTGAACAACAGAATCCACTCTGTTTCTATTGGCTGTTACTTCTGCCTCAAAAGCCTGATGCTTCTGAAGCTTTGCTTGCAAGTTTGTTGGATCTCTGTAAGATTCGTCTAAAGCAACTTGTAACTTTTCATTTAACCATCCAGTCACTTCATATAAATTACGTGAAAACAACTGATAGTTTTTGGAGTCTTGCAGTTTCTTTCCTCTGGCTTTACAGTGATCCCAGAATGCATTGCATTTACTGAGCACTTCCTCACACCTGTCAGTAATTTCATCAGAGGCATAATGATCTTGTTTCTTCAGATCCTCAGCGAACTTCTTCAGGTCCTCTATTCTGTTTTGCTGTGCCATGGTGGTCTTCTCAAAGCCTTCATGTTTCTTCTGTAAGGCTTCCACGCTGTACAGGGTATTCTGAAATGTACAAACAGAAAACTTGACCACAGGCAAAAAACAAATCTAGACAACGTGATCATCAACAATGGGACAAATCAGAGCTCAATCAGAGTATTGGTTGTTCAGATGAAGATAAGAACATGCTCAGAGCTCACTAATACTTACACCAAGGTCCTCATTGGCTAGGAAAGCTTCCTTTGAGGATATCCATGATTCTGCTTGTTCTGCCGTCTCTTTGAATACCTGAAATATACCAATGCAGGTAATGAATATTTCATGAAAATTGAAGTATGACGAGTTCTTGAAAATGGCATGTAATACAGAATATTAGAAGACAATTTAACAAATGAGCATTCATAATGATGGATGCCATTTGAGCAGTGGGAAAAACCTCATTTGTGAGTCTTCAACACCTGATATGACACTTAAAGATTTTAATAACATTAAATTAAAATTTGAATAATCAATGCAAAAGATATTTTGTTTGGTTCAATTGCAGGACATACTTTAAAAGAATTCCCTAAATGGATAAAAGGAATATGCATGATAAAGACAAATTA
>JACSZP010009297.1:10546-27488 GCA_016161895.1 Pinna nobilis | reverse complement strand
ACCCAGGCCCAACCTGTCTCCTTGTCCGACGCCATTCCTAATTAAAGGGGAGAAGAGGAAGATATCAAGGAGCATTCAAAATTCAATAAATCAACCACAAGATAAAACACAAACCTTTCAACAAAATTGAATGTATCTTTTCAATCAAAATAAAAATAAAACTTGATAGTCTCAAACATATGCATATGATGAAATCTCAGTTTCTATTTATTGGTTTTGTAACATTTGTAAAGAGATACCATTCCTTTTATGTTTGTAGATTAAGCCATTTATCGGAAAGAGGGAGGAAGTAGAAGATACTAAGGGACATTAATTCAACCCTGGCCAAAACAAAAAGCGACAGCACTACAAACGGTAATACACGCAGTTGCACTTATATCATGTTCATACTTTATGGATTTACTGGGGGTCTAACCAAAAAGTATGAACATGATAATTATAACTAAAAATAGAGTAACACGAACCTGAATTTAGGATTCACAGGCACATGTATAGATCGTGATGAATATATGTGCGCAAGAGTGTTGAATCTGGAAAACAGTAATATTAAAAGTATTCAATTATTGTGTAATAGAAATTCGAATGTTAGATACTAAATCTATTTGTGTCATAATTTATGGAAACGCAAAAAGATGTCAATCAATACTACAGCTACATAAGATTCTCTTCAGGACGGCCAAATTTTAACGAACCTATGGGCTACAGATTAACAATTAAGGATTCTCAACATATTACACAAAGACTAGGTTATGTACTGAAGGAAATGAATTTTAATAACACTTCAATACATGAAAGTAGAACAAAATCTAGAAAAGCAAAGGAAAAATAGAAATGGTCACATGAACATCCATGAAAAGGCACCAGAGCATCATGAAATTCGACAGCTATTCCACAATGGCGATAGGTCATTCACCACTGTTTCCTACTGGAAAACATTCATGTACCACGCGGTTACTTGAACCTTTGTGCGGAGCTAGAGGGGGGGGCAAATTTGCAAAATATATACCAATATCGGTCAGTCATGCTTAAATTCTCATTTTAACAGGGATAGGTTTTCTGTTTTACAAGTTGGACCCCCTCCCTGGGTCCGCGCATGATCTCCAATGGTGATGGAACGTAACTCTACGTAATCTTCCCACTGAAATAACGTTAGAGCGGAACAGAGTCTTCTAACGCTATTCCATCACTTCTAGAAACAATAGTCCCGCACAAACGTCATGAGGTATCACGTGGTACATGAATGTTTTCCTCTCTTTTTCAAGAATCAGGAATTTCTGGACTATCGTATACTTAGCTGAAGCTTAAATCTAGGATTTGAATTTCATCAACTCTCTACCGACTATTTACAAATCCATCATGATTCCGCGATAGGATACAGTACGAAAAAAGAGATCCGGCGTTTGAGTGTCATCTATGTATGGCTTGAATTTCCCGCTCTTCTAACGGAAAATTAAAAATTGAGACCCCGTGTCAAAAAGTATGGGGAACATTAAAGGTCACTAACTGGTCATTGGCCCTTATTGCTTACCAACTATTAAAAAAGAGTTATCAGAAGATAAAAAAGTTCCCCAACATTATAAAAAAGATTTTTAGTCCATGGTCAAGGTCACTAGGTCAACAGTCATAGCCTAAAATGTCCTTCTCATTGAGAATCTTTACATGAAATATCAAAACCCTATCTTTTTCGGGTTCACAAGAATACATCCCGGGATAACATTTTGCCTAATGACCGAGCATTGCGCTTTAAACCACTCAGTAACTCACCTCTAGTCAGCGCGGATTCGACGCTTGCTAGAACCTAAAATGACTATGTGAGAAAGTTTGCCAGTTTATTTGTAGTTGGCCAGTGGTCTCTCACCGGGTATATTTGTAACCGGGCTCTCTCCAAACAAACAAACAAACAAACAAAAACTATCGGACGGGGCCGATGACAACGACGACGCCGGGGATTTGACACTAGTTCTTCGACTTTTGTCCCGGCGATGTAAAAATGAAAACTGTCGTCGCGTGAGCGAAAGATTATTGAGTTGGACATTAAACAACTATATAACAACAACAACAAACCAGATTGAATATTTCTTGGTATTATTTACTTTTTTAAACCTTTCCAATATTCCTTTCAGTCTTTTTTTTTTCTCCTCTAACCTTCATTTTCTATCTGCTCTGTAGTGTGTATCGTAGGGTTTACGCAGTCTTTCAGCAAAGACGAGTTTTGAATTGCAGGATACATGAAAGTTAAACCCATAACCTATATTTTACTATGCATACCCTTTTTGTACCCAAAATAATGTACAATAGACTTAAACTGTCAAACTGTGAAGTCATATGTACATTGAAATCTGACCTTTGCCCGGATTTCTTTCTGTAACTTAAATTTGCAATTAAAAGTATAGACGCTTTAAATGTTAGCAATGCTCTCAATCGCCAAAAGTTCATTCCTATATTACACGATATATGTTTAACTGAAGACGCTACGAATTTTGTATATCTTGGACTACAAAAAGATTTGTAGCAGCCTTATGGTCACGTGACTTGTCACCCTGAGAGTACAATCCAACCGGGCGTAAGATCACTGAGTTTGTTTCTATTGTCGCAAATCAAGGCCTGGTAACATATAGAAAATAACAGAAATAAAATACAAAAGGATGTTCGAATATCGGAGTCCTGATAAATATGACTAATTTGGAAATAATAGCGGTTTCACCGTGAAAATCAATTGCAAATCCTTTAGGGAATGGGGGCAGGGACCCTTTTCATACAAGAAAAAAACCAAACAAACAAAAAACAAAAAGAGAGAGAGACCAAAAAACGAAAAACGAGAAAAAAAAACATAAACCAAAAAGAACAAAAAAAACATGAGTAAAATCGTTCGTAATCGTTGTTCTTTTAACGTCCCAATAAAGAATCTTTCACTAATATGGAAACGTCACCGTGTGCCGGTGAAGGGCCAGAAATTTTGCCTATGCTCAGCACTGTTGGCCGTAGAGCTTAAATGTCGTTGAAGGCAACAACAAGAGACTTTTTCTTCTCATGTTGAAGCTATTGAATAGAGTCTGCCTCACAACAATATAAATACAGGTCAGCTGATAGAGGAGCACAATTTGTCCCTATGGATATTCCGATAGACTGCCCGGTCACCAAACACTACGAAGATATTGTCAATGAGAAACTCAAGCATCTTTTTAATATCAACCTCAGGGTACTTGTGCGTAGAACCAGAGTGGTGAATTAACCGGTTGTGATGAATTGTGATTTACATGGAGTATATAAATCAGATTGTGACTATATTTATTGAATTACATTTATAGCTTGTCATTTAAACAAACCACGCTGCGGTTGGCTGTCCCTCGGATTAAACAGTTTAAACCATTGCCCCGCGCCCCAATAGTTGTTTGCACGTAAAAGAACCCTCCCGTACCGCCGAGCATAGGCATAGCTTGTTGCCTTTTACTGGCACACGGTGACGTCTCCGTATAAGTGAAACATTCTTGAGTGGGACGTTAAACAACAATTTAATCAACTAACCAATTGGGACGTTAAACGACGATTCAACAACAACCTATAAAGTTTTATATCTGTTGTAAAAGTACAAGGTAGGTAAAATTTAAATCTTGTACCTTTTTAATCTTTCTGCCCTCGATAGTTTTGATACGGCATTGACATACATTGCTATCTAAAAAAAATTATCACCAATTCACTTGCCTACTTTACTACAAAGTTCATATTTATCGCAAATCTCGCATTGGGAGTTTGACAAAACACACTTTATCTGGAATAGCAAATCGCCAAGAGTAATGAAGTAAGTGCATTTCACGGAGTTAACATTTCATAAAGTTGAAACATTTGGTTTAACGACTTTACCTGAGTTCACGATGTTATCCTATTCATGTCATAGCTTCTGTTTTATTAGAATGCTTGCACCAATCAACTGATTCGACTAGTTGGTATCCGGCTAATATCTTTCACAATGGCATCCGGTTTTGATCGGACGGAAGATATTTTAGTTTAACTTAAGATGTCGTGTTCGTACTTCACGTATACAGAGGCAAACTACTTACTGAAAAGTTGATGTCACAAACGTATATCTCAAATCATATTTAATACCGCTATTTTGCAAATTTTATTACGGTCGCTATGATGACATTCTTTGCAAATACGGGGGCTCCGTGGCCGAGTGGTTAGCATGTTCGACTGCGAATCGAAAGATCCGGGTTCGAGCCGCGTACCGCCACTCCAGGGTTGGCCGTGCCTGTCTTTCGGATGAGACAGTAAAAACGGAGGTCCCGTATCACAGTAGGTGTTGGTACGTTAAAGAACCCTCCCTGCTCTACGGCCAGCAGTACCGAGCATAGGCAAAATTTGTAGCCCTTCACCGGCACACGGTGACGTCTCCATATGAGTGAAATATTCTTGAGCGGGACGTTAAACAACAACGCAACAACAACAACAGATGATAGGTAGTATTTTCCTCTTATCGTGCACCTAAACTTGTCCTTTGTTTCTCGTTTACGACTATTATTGGATTAGACTTATTCCTATATTCCAAACATAGTTGACACGGGTGCTGCGAGTGGTATAAGAGTTTCTCACCCTTCTTGAGCACCTGAACTCACCCTGGTGTTAAATACGATTTGTGTTACTTTCATTCGTGTTTTTTGTTCAACTTATCTGTTATAGGTTACTATATCTGACCACCAATTTTCAGTTTATTTAATACAAGTCTACTTCATATTTCTAAATATCTTAACTGTTTCATGTTCTTGCTCTTGGTATGACCAGCTCTATTAAGTGCAGAAGAAGCTTATTATTCCATGACACTTTATCCCACCTGTGGATTTTCATAGGTCCGTGTTTGTTTAATGTTTACCTAGCTGTACATTGTCTCCTGGCTTTTTTATATTTTGGTATGACATGTTACATGTATACGTGCAATAATCTGCGTATCATGTTGCACATAAATATATAATCAATATTCCGAAGCTGTTCTCGTAACCTTATATAATTGAATATTAAAACTTTTTACAGTTTTGAGTATGGGTTTGATCACGAAAGATTGAGTTTTAATTAGATTACTTTTTCCATACTCACATTATAGAATTATCATTTGATGTTTTGTCTTTGTGTAATCATTTAATTGCCGTTAACCTTACCTTTTCAGTAGAAAATGGGTTTTATTTGCTCCATTTCCATTCACTCTTATATAAACTCAGTTCACCGCCTACATACTGCCAATTACTTATATAAGGGTACCATAAATATGAAATAGGCTGTGTGATAATGTACCCTTTATTTACGAATCATATATAGAAATCTCGTACCTCAAATTGTGCAACATATGTTACAGCTAGATATCAAAAGAACTCACAGAACATAAGTTTTATACATTTTATTAACGTTAGCAAAATCAGTCAATATTACACTTCAACATGATATGTTAGGTGAGGGACATACATTTACAACACTAAAATTTCTTCTTACCAGTGATTGAATGTGTTGTGGGAGTGATTAACGGTTAGTATAAAGGTTAATTGTGTAAATGCACCAGTTTATCTTTTAGTGTCTTAGGAGAACTAAGCGCACAAATTAATTGTCTACATAGCATCAATTTAATGTAATTTCTTGCGTATTGTGCGCGGGTCATACGCTTTTAAACATAAAAATGCCCTCTACGGGCTATCTGATGAAGCAATCCATCTGATGAAAAGTTTCCAAAAATCACACAAAACATGTTATGTGATGTATTTATTACTATTAATAAAAGTATGCTACAAATATGTTCAGTAAAAATGTCAAAAAAAAAACGTAACATAACTGAAGCACATGTGTAGATCGTACTTAAGGGTGGCCCAGGTCTACTTTTAATAGTAATTAATATATGTAGCAGATAACCCGAGGCCAATATACCGGAGCGATCTATCTAAATACTTTAAAACATAAATGCGATATATTTTGGTGTGCGGGCTATACTTCGGAGCAGGCAATACACAACGAATTACGGAACTTGATTAGCAGTGGCTGAAGAGATACGTACATGTAGTTTGATATAAGAGCCGTTGTAGTTCCGTGGTAGTGTGATTGCTTTAAGACGAGGGGTCGTAGATTTGAGCTTGCTTGGCTGAAGCGATCAACAGTTCCTCTCCTTTTGATGAGACTGTGTATACCGAGGTACAGTGACGCAGCAAATGTCAGCATCTTATTAAACCCTCACCGCTAAATAGTCTAAATAACAGAGCAAAAATAAAAATGTGTTTACCTACATCAGTATTTGTAGCTATCCGTTGAAATGAAAGGTCCTTGAGTAGGACGTTAAAACAATAAAAAAAATTAAATAAATAAAAATTAAAACAAAAACTGAAAAAAAAACAAAAAGAAAATAAATAAACAAACAAACAAACAAACAAAAACAGGAAAAGCCGTGAAACAGGAAAAACTCATGTGGCAATATGATTGAAACTAAATATTACAAATTTTTCTTTAGTAAAATGTATCTGATTGGTGTTTATCAGGATACATGATTTCCCCTTAGGTTCTATTGTACTAAGCGTAAGGTAATAATCCCCGTCGATGAACTGTGATTGACTTTGTCATTTCAAACTTGAAACTTTGACGAACACAACGACAGCAGTAAAATCTTGATTCAGATGGTAAATAGGCCTTCAACGTAAATACACAAACAATAAAATACTATTCACACACTGGCGAATGGGGTCGTATTCTAATGTTCATATTGTATAAACAAATCAGTACTAGGATGTTTTTAAGAAGGGATTTGAGTATTGACGTAATCCATGTTTGTTTCAGACTTACACAATACACAAATAAAATTTTAATTGTTTGTTTTCGAATATTCTTTGTATTCATTTAAATACAATGTGCTATGTCAAAACATGTTACTTTTGTTTCTGTTACAGTTTTATCAGCATATGTAGAAACATAAAAGTAGTTAACAAATGCATCTTTCAAATTTAAGAAACGATTTATGTTTCACACATTTAGAAACATTACGCAGGTTTCTGAAGGAGATTTCTGTTCCCGCGCTCTACACTGATCTCGTGGTCATTTATTGTGTTATTCATTCATAGACCAGTGGACACTGCTTTGATATCCATGCTAGGTAATCCTAAAAACCCTTCTTGAACTTCTTCGTACAGCTACACTTCAATTATATACAAACATATGGAGACAAACAAAACAAACAATGACAAGGATCATAGCCTCATGATCCATTATCACACTGAGGAGAATAAAGTGCTCTATTGAAAAATCGAGGTCAAACGTGAGAATTAAGTGTTATCTGTATCCGGGTATAAGGGACTTCCTTGTTTACAACTAATCGTAAAACAGGATTTGTTCCATCTTATACTTATTCTGACTATACTTATTATCTCTTTTTATTGATGGGCTTGTTCAAAACAAGTTCTGTTTGCTCTTGTCGGAAATGAACTTTTAGAGATAAAGTTTTATTTCGGAGGTTTTACTGTGATGCATAATTACCTGAGATTCCACCCAAACGTGGACGCCATTATGTTATTACCACAAAACTGCTCATGATTTGTAAAGGAACCAATCAAATTGTCAGTTGGTAATATCAAGCTAACCCGAACCCATGTTATTGGTACCCATGAATGAATCTTAAGAACAAAGATATATATTCCTTTAAATACAAAGCAATGACTACCAGTGCTCAAAGGGTTATATATTTTGTTTGCATGAAGTAGCAGTCAGTTTCACTGAAACGTTTCATGAAAATGGAAAAGTTTGCTTTGAAAATGTCGAGAACCGTATCTGAGTCAAAAATAGCAGTAAGGCTTACCTATTGTCAGCTAAAATTAAAATAATCCTGCTGTCATTATATATTTTATCGGTAGCATTCTTATTCTGTCATACGAATAATGTTACACATGAAATGCACAAAATTGTGCATTAGAAAGTACGACAATATATGTATACGAGATTTTTACAAATAATATTGATAATAATAATGATAATACATCTTTTAGTGGCATCTACCTAAATACCATAAAATTTACCGAAATCTTGCTTTTATGTACCGAAACACATAGTGAAATCAATTTTAAACTCAAATTGAAATTAAGTTGAAAAGTATATCAATTTTACTAAAGATATGAAAGACAGTTCCGCTTGTAGCAAAAAAAAAAAAAAAAAAAAAAAAAAAAAACGATGAAAAGTATCTCCCGGAATTGTTCTTCGGACTTGACTTTTTACCCACACCTCACTGTCCTATTGGTGACAGTTAAATGTCTAGAATAGTATTTATATCGCTAGGCCTATTTTGAAACACGCATGGGAAGTACAATAAAGATAAAGGTCAGGTGATGAATAGTGATCGATCTCATAAGACGACAAATATGAAGAGTTTGGCAAATCCGGACCCTTTACACACTAGAGAATGAATCAGATGCCTAGGGGGATAAGCATCCCCTGTTGACTGGTCACACCCGTCGTGAGCCCTATGCCTTGATAAGACAAATGGTGTAAGCCGTAGTCAAAATAAGTATTTAAAGAACGGTCTAATAAACCGGTACAAAACAAGCTAGACAGCATTCGCCCCAATGACAGGTCGTATCTGCAAACCAGATTATTGTACCGACCGTGCAATTTACATAAAGCTGACTTCAACCGAGACTGTTGGAACACCTGTAATATCTATTTGTTTGTCAGCAGCTTATCTCGATTTAAAAAAAAACTGCATACGCTGAACAAGCTCTTGCGTATCGAATTAGTTGAGAGACATAAACTCCATATGTAGGATTGAATATTGCTACTTAGATATGGGAAGTTAACAATGGTGAAACTGAAGTTTCCATTTCCGTTTCCGTTTATCATAAAGTTGAGTTGCCAGTTAACCGTTAAGGTCTATGTTCAGTAAAACATTTCAGTAGGGTGCAGACTTTGAAGTCTCTGTAGTGTTTTCACCTCGAGTTCACTGGGGGTATATAGAATGAAAATGATTGTTGCTAATAGATAAAACGCCGTCTATATATCTAAATGTCGAGGTGAATTCAACAGCAAGACACTTTTACTTTTCACGTAGAAGTTTTTGAATAAACCTATAAGAATATATAAACAGGTAAGCTAATACAGGAGCACAATTCATTCAAATGGGAATTCCAAAAAGACTGCTAGAAAACTCGGTCGCCAAAGACCACGAAAATACATGTATTTTCAATAAGGAACTCTAACATCTTTTTAATATCAACCTCAGAGTACCTTTGCGTATAATCAGAATGGTGTTCAATATATTACTTTTTGGATTGACTGATCACAAGATATGAATTTATCCTACCGCCTTTTTTGTTGATGAAGCATTTTTCTATTATGCCAACAAGTCCTGTCTTTATTTTAATTCGAGGGATGGTCGTATAGAATGTTGAGAAGTCATACGTCATTGTTGCGGTGAATTTAGGAAAACATTAATGACTTCAAGTTTACTAAAAGTTCGTTAAAATCTACATCTGATTCACACCACTTCTGGCATTTGTTGTGGCACAATAAGTTTGAAGTTTTCCTTTCACAACTGTTAATATTTTCGTGTTGACCAAGAAAAGGGGTTTTAAAGAACATTTACCTTACCAAGTAATGTATCTTTGTTTGAAAGGGTGTTTGTGAAGTATGGGAATCCAGTATGGGTACGGTAACTCATATTCATTCCTCCCATTAACCGGAATATTAAATATGCTTAAAAAGTGAAGCACGATTTTAAAGAATTTCATCTTTTGAAAGGGCAGTTGAAGTACGTGTATGGTTATCAAATGTGGAACTAATGCCAACTTCGTCCAGAATAAAGTTGTAATAATATACATTTATTGCCCTGGTTTGAGTGTGAAATGAATATTTGTTTACCCAAGGCAAGTCATATTTCCCGAGGGCGGAGAACTTCAGAGAGTTCAGTCGCATGAACGACTCCAAGGGTTTTCACAAGAGGGGAATATGATCGCTGCACGCGATGGTAATATTACGCACGTGAGGGATATACGAGGTTTTGTCTCTTGACGCAAGACGGCTTTCAACCAATCACAAACTGTCCTGAACCAATGAAGTATAATAATACGCCTTACAAACAAAGACAAAATTGTTACAAGTTTGTCAGCTGAAAACAAAACATGTAATCTGTCCAATTCTTGCATCACTTTTGGTTCACTAAAACAGAAGGATAGATGGAACATGTTTACATTTTTGACGTGTTATTCGTGATTTTGATATCCCCTTATGCTTTTAACCCATTCTGATAAGGTATCAAATTCTTCATTTTCAATTTTATCCCCTCCTCTGGCATAATGTTCGACAGAGTTCACTATTGAGATGACGTACTGCCGCTAATTAAAAGTCCTCGATTCTCTAAAGTCAGGACCTTTTATAATAATTGATTTTTAAGTCCTCAATTAAAAGTAGTGTACGTAATATATACACAGGCTTGGTAGTATGGGGTTTGAACATGATCGACGGAAAACGTCACTCAGAGAGTTAATTGGTCGTTACGAGAACAATGCCATACAATGATACATTCCACTATTAAATATTTATATCTAGCGTAACTACTGCCATCGAACGAGTGTGACAGGTGCTGCTGGTAGGAGCACGGCGTTGAATCACCCCGGACACGTGATGCTTTTCCTTTTCGGGGTTCACTTAAGTTCTAATGTAGATTTTCTTTCTCATTCTCTTTGATTTTTCTGGTTTTGTTATTCCTGGAAAGTTTAGAATACGGAGCAATCACAATGTCTTCTTAAGTTCATTCAATAGGTAAATATCTATGAATTGGTCTTTCAAAGTAAGCTAGTGTAACATTGGCAATCATGCATGTGCTCTTACTTAAAAACTCATCCTTAGGTAATTTGTAATATGGTTAGGTAGCTTTTAGTACCCTTCGCTCTTTACTCACGATATTCTTTATTTGCATTTAGAGTGTGTTGCCTATATATTTATTTTGGAAATATTCATAACAATCAGTACATCAGGATAACTTCGTATTTCAACACAAATATAACATTATAAAATTACAGATGCCATTATTTCAATTGCCAGAAGAATCCGAAAACAATATACAAATTAATTAGAAATTAGGCAAACACGGACCTCTGTAAACCCAGAGATGGGATCAGCAGCCTTGAAGGAATGTTGAAATTGACAAACAATTTCATTTTAAAAACATATCTTTATTGGCTATTAAAAAGCAGTGAGATCAGCAACAACAGTATAGGTAGTATCCCCTAAATTTCGAGAAAAAAAGAATTTCTTCGTACTTGAAAAAAATATCATTACGTAGCATGACTATGTGCATTTCTATAAGCCTGTTATACAAACAAGGCTCTTTTTAATGTGGACAATAGGTCATTATCGTCACTCTTTGGTCTTGTAGATATAAACACTTGTATCAATTCAGCATTACAAACTAATTCTGTATTTGTGTCTTTTGCGTATAGGGATTTGTAATATACGTGTATGTGCCATTCAAAACTTTTAATACACTCTAATGAATGCCCGAGCAAAATACAATAAAGAAACATTGTGAATGGTGCAATTGTGCAATATTGTCTCTTTGTCTTGCTTTGGACTATTCTATTGTTTTGTCTTCAAAACACATTTGGAGAGAAAAGAATTATTCGCATTGAGGGTAACAAAATGTAAGAGTAAATATAACGCTGCTAAACTTTCGTGAGTTTGATTTCAACTGACACTGTGACAATTTTTTTCTCATTTTTTTTACACAACTATATGTTAACTACCATGTCTGTATATCTGTAACAAATAATGGGACAGGGCCTAAAATGTGAAATACATTACTGGTAAATCGCCACGCGTCTAGTAGATCTTTATGCAACAGTAACATAGCAGAAACATCAACACTACAAGGACAGTAAACACCAATGGAAGATACATTTTTCTCACATTTCGGACAGGGAAATCCTCAAATTTGCCCGGAAGAGATTTTCTTATCTCACCCTGCGTTATCTCACCCTACGTTATCTCACCCCGAAAACCGGAAGTCGACCAACTTGTTCTATTCGGCGCGTCTGAAAATTTATTCAAGTTGTATTTCTTTGATTGCTATAACTTATGAAACACAATGAAGCTCGAACTGTAAAAGTCATGAATCTTAACTTTTATAAACTGTAGAGTATATATTTTGATTCTCTGGCTGGTTTCTTTTTCATTTTTGATAGTTTGTATCAATGCGTCATTCATAACATGCTCTGTCTATATTGTCAACATTACGTCACATCTACATTGTGACGTCATAAGATAAAGCAAAAACCTTCAATGAATGTAAACAGCCGCTAGGCCTATGTTGCGTTCTTCGATAGACATTGTCTATATAAAATTATAAAAGATGAGGGAGGGTATGTGAGAAAAAGGATCAAACACCATATTCCGGGAGAGACAAAGAACTCAACAAAAATTTGTTCTCAATCCTCGTGTTCATGCCGATTGATATACATGACTCGGCAAGCCTCGTATCCTATTATATTTATTATCCTATTATACTTACTCAGTAATATCTGTTTTGGATAACTTTCATGAGATTAAAGATATCATGTATAAATTTAGATTATCAATGTATTTACTCATCACCTTCCTTTCTAAGCAATGTATTCTAGGCTGAACATTATCATCCGTTCATATAGTCTCCTGGGCAGCCGTGGTTTAGTGGTTAATCTTCTACTCTTGGGTTGGCTGTCCCTGTCTTTCGATTGGGACAGTACAAACCGATGTCCCGTGACACAATGGGAGTCGACACGTTAAAGAGTCCTCCCTGCTCAATTGACATAAATGCCGTTCATATGCAATATTTGTCACCCTCTTCTTTATATACAGTCTAACCTGCCTTAGCGACCCATTGAATAAAAGCAAATTCTGTGTTATGTGACCTAAACGTATGGTTCCCAAAATGGCCTTGTTCCTGTGTAAATCATCTGAATTTAGAGACAACATGTCATTTGTGACCCTTTTGACTCCTTCCCTTGGACGGTCTCTTAAAAAAGGTTCGACTGTAAGTGAAATATTATTGAGTGGGATGTTAAAAAGGAACACAGCCAACCAATTCTATCATCTTTAGCTGTCATGCTTGGTCTACATTCGATGATGATAATTAATACTTCTTTGTGTCATACGAGTTTCTGTGATCGTTATAATGGTTTTTTGTAGTTGAAAAGATTAACCTTCGCTACTTAGTAAGTGACTCGTTATGGAAGATTACATTACGATAAAGAAAACCTATATCCCCATCAAATCAAGTTTTGGTGTTGAACGTGAGATGTTAAACAGATATAGGTATCAGTTTTATACATATAGATTAATCACGTAGATGACCTTCAGAGTGATTTTTGTCTCCTTTGTAACTCATTCCAATCAACATCAAAACATTTCACCCTAAAAATACCACGATGTTTTCTATGAGTTTCACAACTAACCACTCACATTTTATCATGTATTGATTAATTGAGTGGCCAGTCGGAGTGCAGAACATCATAGAACAAGAACGTTTCACATTATGTTGTGGTGGTGGTAAAATATAATAATAATATGGTTTGCTACATAATAGAAGTATGTTTTTCTTATATTATTATTTAATTTAGCATTATGTTTTTACGAATTATTTTTGTATCCCCATGGTCATTAATTGATAGTCTTGTCTAGCTTCCCTTCTCCTTTGTAGAGTGTTCATCTACAAATCGAAAGGCTGTTAGTTCGATAACATTTTGACCTTATTATTCTATGTCCGGCACTTATTGTCGCTGGGCAGGGAGGGTTATTTAACTTGCCAACCTGTGAAACGGGTTCTTTTTTTTTATTTTTGTTTGTTTATTTTTTCCCCTTTTTCTTTTTTAGGATCAAAGGTATGGTATGGTATTGTTGTTTAACGTCCCACTCAATAATATTTTACTGATATGGAGACGTCCCCCCTGTGCCAGTGAAGGACTACAAATGTTGCCTATGCTCGGCACTGCTTGCCGTAGAGAAGGGAGGGTTTTTTAACGTGCCAACACCTACTGTGACACGGGACCTCGGTTTTAACTCTCTCGTCCGAAAGACAGGGACGGCCAACCGCGGAGTGGCGATACGCGGCTCGAACCCGGATCTTTCGATTCGCAGTCGAACACGCTAACCATTCGGCCATGGAGGCCCCATTAGGATCTAAGGATTCATATAATTGATATTCAGCAACAATAAGAACAGCAATAACAACACATTTTTAACATTGTATAATACGCATAAAAAATCTCACTAGCAATTAGGAGATAGTAGTAATACATGTATTTGTCAAAACTCTGATCAACCTATTCTATCTTCTCGGTGGATAAATCTGATTTTATTATGAGTTAAAAAGTGTTTGATGAACTTAGTTCGTCAGATTGATGGCGCGATGTCTTCCTTTCATTATTTACTTTGCTTCTCAGGTGATCCTGTTTTTTGCATAGAGATGAAAATCTTACACTTTTTATTTATAAAGTGAAATTAACATAAGAATGCATTTTAGATCCAAAATCACTGCCTTTTTCAATCAAATTCCTTAATGTAAGACTAAGTCTGGTTTTCGTTTCATGTTATTTTTCGGTTCTTCTTAATTAGACACGCAATTAGAATTAATGTAATTTCCATCACAGCGCATACATTGAATCAGGGTGTGGGCGGATTTTGATTGAAGTAATTGATCTCATTTCCCGATGGTGAACAATACACGTAAAATTTAAATAATTAGAAGATCTTTCGTTGATACAATGATGCTACCTGTACTTTCCTTACTGGCATCTATACATGTAGGGTAGCTTCGATTTCTGAACCTGGAAAACCAGGTGGGCTACGTGCAATTTTATTATAACATTTCATAATGAAAAAAAACCGTGCAGTATTTTTTATTTGGTTTTATTCATATTTCAAAAAAACCCTGATCCTTTGAAGGTTGACACGATCGTCCAAAGTCAATACATGATTAAGAGTTTCCGGGATATTCAGATGCATAAAAGAATGTTACGATTTAAATGATAATGAAAGATTTTTTTTTCAGTTTCGCATGTGGTTAAGTATATGTAGGTTGCTACCTAACTGAAAGATACAGTAAAACTATTGAATCTTTGTTTTATGCATAGAATATACGTTAATACTGTATCCCAGCTTCAAGTGCTAACTTGCGTTACAAACGGTATGTTTTTCTTTTAAATAATTATTTAATCAGTTCTGATGAAAACAATTTACATTTAACTGATCGTCATTTGTAATATGTTTTTAGTGCACAATCAGGTTAAATTGTTATCATGAATGTTAATTCTGAAAGTCTCTGTAAGAAAAATCTGTTATTTCCCGACGTATTAAAATGCCAAACAGCGACATTTTGTATATAACTTGAGAGATGATCCTTTTCGGGTAAGTATGTGCGAATGGTATTATTTGAACTATATCAAGACCTGTTATGTATACAGTGTAAATTGCATGCTAAACACACTAAAAACACTGAAACTTTCTTTATAACAGAGTCATCACGGTGTGTTCCCGATACGCCTACTCTTTAAAAATACTAATTAGATAAGTAGGTGTGAAAGAGGCCTTCCAAGGGCAGTGACCAAATACATTATCTGTGTTACCTGTGCAAGTAGACGTTTAAATGGAGAATTATAGAAATATAAATTAAAAATACTAAAACATAACGAGAAATACGGATTTTTGAGGTTGAAATATGCAATATTGAGAGTGATCGGCTCTTTTTCAAAATGAAGATAGAGTAACCAACGAAAACATGAGAAGGGTCGTTGGTTTATAATACCAGTATAAAAGTTGCTCTGAGGGGACCGTTTACTGGAATTTTGTGATGTTGTTCCATGTAAAGATAGTAGCTATTTGTCTGCACTGCGGCGATAAACTTGGCAGATGCAGTTATGGTGTGCAAGGTTGAAACCTCCTTTCTTGTTACTGATGTGTTGTGAGTTGAGATATACCTTACACATGGTTTGAGGTTCGAAAGACAATCCACAGCAATCCCTTTCCCTATATCGGGATTTCATTGAATACCATCAGCTTGCGCTATACTCAGAATCATTTCTAATCTCATTGTTTCAGTTATTCAAAATCGGGTATATCAGTGGATATTTAAAGCTTGGACCAAGTTTAAAATACAACTTTGAGTACTGTCACAATTTATAAAGTTGCAAGTCTAAGTGTAGATAATATTTCCCACTTACATACCGGTATGTTATAGTTTAAGTTTTCAAATATTTTTTTTTCAACAATCAAGACTTACCCTAACAAGATATTAATAGTTTTTTGTTTATTTTTTAAAGAAAATTTCAAAACTTAAATGTATGTATATTCTATAGAACAGATATAGATATGTTTATTAAAAATGAAACTCAGTTCAAATTTCAGATAAAAAAAATCAGCAACGATATGAATTTTAATATACAGAGTGCAAATTTCACTTTCACCATTTATATAATGATTTTATATAGTTAAACAGTTTATTCCTTAATTTCATAGATCTATTCTCGAAACGACTACTTGTTTCTTTTAAACGTAGATACACTTGTACAGGTACATGCATTTGGTCACTACCCTTGGAAGGCCTCTTTCACACGTACTTATCTAACTAGTATTTTTAACGAGTAGGCGTATCGGGAATAAACCGTCATCACAATGCAAAGATTGATTTGTAAACAAATAGTACATATGGGACGGCAAACCTTTATGGGTACAAGGTCTTTATTTACAAGTGGCTACTAAAGTAAGTTTTATTGTGCATACGAATCCTCATTTAGATATTTTGAGCTAATATCAACCATCAAAATGATTGAAAAAGCTTCGAGGTTTTATGATATAACTGTGCGAATGTCGGAAGATGTGTTTGACTATGAAATGAAACTACTCCAGCACCGACATATAACTCAAAGCTCTATTACGAAGGTCATTATTTATATTTAAAAAGTTCGTT
>JACSZP010009295.1:0-18798 GCA_016161895.1 Pinna nobilis | reverse complement strand
TTTACGTCCCACTCAATAATCTTTCACTTGTTTCGAAACGTGTGTGTTTTTATTGATGTTTTATGTTAAATGTACTGCACATATAAATGTACAACTTAATTACAAGAAACAAAAATGTAAAGGTTTATCTATGTTTCATTAATATTATAATTATAATTATAGTTATCATTATTTTTACTATTATAACTGTTATTATTATAATCATTATTGTTATTATTTTTATAATTAGTATTATTTTAATAATAATAATAATAATGACAATAATAATAATAATTATTGTTATTATTATCATTATTATTATTATTATTATTATTTTATTATAATCATCATTTTTTTTTATTTTTATGAATATTAATTATATATTGTACTGTTTTTGAAAACAAATAGGAAGAAGAACGTGCAAAACGAAAATGTTGTTGGTTCAGTAAATGGTATGTTAATTCTTTTCATAATTTATTAATATTGTGCTACCTCTTTGCGCTTGAAATATGAAAATCATGAATGTTACCCATGGAGCATTCTGCTTTTAATTCAATCACTATTTAGCATCATCACATAAATGTATTAATTTGTAATGTTGTTTTGGTGTTTAAATTTTCACTGTAGTATATACGTCACGTACAGTCGGCGCTGGACCTTATTTTTTGGTCCATGCTCGTCACTTAGTACCAGGTAGAGTCTGTCTGAAGCTCTTGTGTATGTACAGTAATTTTTACACAAGTGTCAGTTTCATCTTTCAATCAGTACATTTTAAGTTAGGCCAATATATCTTTTTTCACAATCACATGTATATTCGTTTATTCTTATGTTGTCTTTCACAGACGTCTCTGCTGTTGAGATAGAAAACCTGCCAGTTCCTATAGTTCCTCTGCAGCCGATTTTAAATCAGGGAGCAACTGGATCAGACTATGCAGAAATCCGTGAATGCGTCTCTGTATATGGAGATTCGCATGAAGTTTCCAGCATTTACAACGTGCTTTCATTTTCGAGAAACATAACTACCAGGCAAACCCATGGCTCCATCCAAGCTGTGTACGCTGTGGATACTTCCCAGTTACCCGCTTTGAGAAATGAGGCCCTATTAAATCCTGAAGCAATAGGTCAATCAATGGACGACACCATCGACATTACTAATGTGAGAAATGAAAGAAAATCATGCCCAATGTGAATTGAAAACATGCTAATGCTGTTTTGTCTAATGTAAATAATTCATTTTCTGTTATTGACAAATGAAAGACTGTGTTCTCACTTCTTGTTCATTCGCCCCCTGCACGTTTCAAGGAACTGGTTCTATTCCCCTAAGTTATGTTTTCTCATCATCGACTTTTTACCTGTATCTGCACCTCTGCTGGTTATTAAAATTTTCAGTTGATTTTTAAAATATTCGATGCAAGTTCTGAGGTCTGTTTATGGACCTCTTATTGGTAATGACCAGAACTGTTTACTAAACTGTTTGACAGTCAGTACGGGTCACTCACCAGTGTTATTGTCAGTACTAGTCCCTAATTGATAAAAATGGTCAGTACTTGTCAACAAAATTATTAGTCAGGATTTGGCACCTGCCTGAGTAATTTTCCGTATTAGTCACTTGCTTTTATGCGATTCGGTATTAGTCACTCCGCGGTTTGCCGTCCCTGTCTTTCGGATGGGACAGTAAAAACCTAGGTCCCGTGTCACATTAGGTGTTGGCACGTTAAATAACTCTCCATGCTCTACGGCCAGCAGTGCCGAGCATAGGCAACAATTTGTAGCCCTTCACCGGCACAAGGTGACGTCTCCATATGAGTCAAATATTCTTGAGTGGGACTTTAAACAACAATACCATACCATACCATCATTCGCCTGCACAATGGTCAGATAGGTCACTCGCCTGTATGATGGTGAGAACTGGTCACCCACCTATACAAATGCCGAACACCGGGCTTCCAGAACTATGTAAAGAAATAATACCTAGCTCGGGGGAGACCTGCAGGGTGGTCCACTCTGAACACCGACTTACAAAAACGTTGCATGGGATGTCTAGTTCGCTCAGTCGAGTACTGTGGGGCGGCCTACACCGTACATCGGGCTACCACATCTTTCCAAGTGAAGGGTACCTCGATAAGCCGAGACGTCAGGTGTCGCGAAACACATCGAGTTCTCATCGGAACTGGGAACTTGTATCAAGTTCCGTTTACGGAACTGACAAATGGTATCGAGTTCCATGATTGATGACTATTATACAGGCGAGTGCCTGGTACTAATCATAGGATAAATGAACAGATTTAACCATTATACAAGCGAATGACCAAGACTGACAATAACACAGACCACGGACCATGAATATGCACTATAGATACAAATGCTCAGTATTGCCAATTACAGGTGAATGATCAGAACTGACATTTATAGGTAAATGACCATTATACAGAAGAGCGACCAGTCTGACCATTTATTTAGGTGAGTTACCAGTACTGACCGTTTGACAGATAATGGAGTGGTATCGGACATTATATGTGTGAGAGACCAATACTGAACCTGTTAAAAGAGAGTGACCACAATTGAGCATTACATTGGCGCGATACAAGTATAGACCATTACATTTGATGACAAGTACTGACCATTTTTGAAGATGAGTGACCAGTACTGACTATAATACTGGTGATTGCGTAGTACTGGCCATCAAACTGTTCAGTGAACAGTACTGACCATTATATAGATCATTTCCTTAAACGGAACTCTGAACCACCTTTAGACCCCCNNCCCCCCCCCCCCCCCCCAACTTGAAGATGACATAGTCGGAAACGTAAAATTATAATAAAATTACAATGCAATGTCAATGTTTATATTATTTTTATCTAATTTATTGCAATATGACATGTCATTGGTAAACAAATGGTCAAATTACTGTGCAATCATAGTGACAAAAATATCAATATCATTATTATAAAAGATACTACCGAAATACAAAATCAGAAAAGGATCTGCTACTGCAGCAAAAGTAATTCGGTTTTCTGTCTTAAAGCGAATTCTGTTAATGCTTGTGTTCTGGTGCCAACTTCTGCATCAAGATCGATCTGAATGCGACAAGGAACTCTCTCGAAGAGATATAAGAGGGGGCCGCCGTGGTGTAGTGGTCAGCGTGTTTGACTTCTGATCGTGAGATCCGGGGTTCGAGCCCAAACCACGCTGAAGATGACCGCCCCATTCTTTCGGATGAGAAAGTAAAAACCAATGCAACGTGTCACAGTAGATTTTGGCACGTTAAAGAACCTTCCCTGCTCTATAGTCCGAATGCGAAGCCCCAAAAATTTGGGTAAGCGTGCATTTGAGTTCGTACAATGTTGTTGTTTTTTTTTTGCTGTTTCTGTACCTATGAGATATGTTCTTTAACAATCTTAATGATGCCATTCTCTCATCCTTTGGCTAACCGCACAATATGCAAATTAAGACCGCCATAAATGAAAATCTTGATTTTGCCAATATTTCAGTAGCTGTACATAGTATCAATAGAATTTCTATCCCGGTATTTTGAGGGGTAAAGAAATCATATTAAATCATTTTATAGAGATCACACCAATATTTTATGCTGAGTTGGCATATTTAGGTTGCTGCCATTACTGAAAATCTAATTTTTGTCAATACCTTAGTAACTACTTAGTAACATCAAGGGGCCTCCGTGGCCAGGTGGTTAGTGTGTTCGACTTCGAGCCGAGGCGTCCGGGGTTCGATTCCCGCAGCCGATGGCCGCCCCCGTCTTTCGGATGAGACAGTAAAAATCGAGACCCCGTGTCATAGTAGGTGCTGGCACGTTTAGGAGCCCTCCCTACTCTACGGCCAGCAGTGCCGAGCACAAGCAAAATTTGTTGCCCTTCACTGGCACACGGTGACGTCTCCATATGACTGAAATATTCTTGAGTTGGACGTTAAACAACAACGCAACAACAACAACAACAGAAACATCAAAATGATGTGGGTATCTATACACATGATTATAGGGATAAAGAGTCAGACTCAATCATTTGGTAGAGAACAGACCAATACTTTGTGTTTAGTAGGCATATTAAGGTGTATGCCATTACTGAAATTCTCAATTTTGTCAATATCTTAGTATCTACTTTGCAAAATAATGTTGGTATCTATACCCATGTTTTTAGGGATAACGAGTCGGATCGACAATTTTAGTCCAGATCATACCACTTGTCGACGCAAAAGAGGCAAATTATACCTTAATTATAAATATTATTGAATGTATTTCCACCATAATTGTCATTTCTGATTTTACTCCATCCTCAAACACGTCATTTTAAACGACATTTTCACATGTGTCAATCCGTTGTGTGTACATAATCTGGCAGTGTGCTGCTCCGTGGCATCCAAAAAAGCTTGTATGTAGCAAATGGGCTGTATAGCATCTCTGCATTGTTGTCGAACATAACTTATCATTTTCAGCACTTCGGAGGAGTAACACTAACATTTAGTTGTAGTTTTACAGGGATCAATCATCATGTGCATTTGTCACATTTCCATCTGAACTGGAAGAGGATTTTACGTTCTAAATGGCAGTCTGAATGAGAACTTGTTTATGTACACTTCTAAATATTCTAAAGAGGCATGTAAATAGTCCTAGTCTATGTCTCTTTTTTCTAACAATCCTTTGTGACCAGACCTCTCGACGAACCTCAGACATGTTCGAAGTCACCGGTCGTGGCAGACAGCCATGAATGCTGTAGCTTTTTCAAGGATGTCATTTGTGTCCTGAGTTAAAACACCCAGATTATGCAATTGCACGCCACTGTTAAGGAGTTCGATAGTGATGTTTTTCCTACTCCGAAATATCTAACTGCAGTGGCACAGTCTGAAAAGGTAACGATATACACATGTATATAATATAGATATAATGTGGGCGCAAATTCATACTGTCATTTTGACTTTTCGACATCTGTTGGCTTTCAACTTAAAACCTCCAGCGTTAGATCCTGCTAGTTCAGATGGGAATGTGGCAAATGCATAAAATGCTTGATCCCCGTTACTTTGCAACCGAACATTAGTTTTACAACTCCAGATGTTCTGAAAATAAAAAAGGCAAGGACATGCTTTGGATACTCCCTGTTGGACATCAATGTGTAGATGCTATACGACTCACATGCCATGTAAAATGTTTTGCGGCTGCCAAGGAACAGCACACTGCCACAAGAAGTAAAACCAACTGGTCGCTGACTATCACAAGGCTGTTGAAAATTACTTGTTTGAGGATGAATTCAAAGCAGATATGACAAGTATAATAGGTAGGCCTCACTGTCTGACTATTTACCCCTTAACACATGTGTGTAGACACCAAAAGTATTTTGCAATCATGGGTAGTTACTAAGATATTGCCAAAATTGAGATTTTCAGTAATGGCATACACCTTAATATGCCTACTAAGCACACAATATTGGTGTGATTTCCACCAAAATAGTTACGTTTGACGCCTCATCCCTATATACATGTCTATAGACACCAAAATCATTTTGATATCATGAATATTTACTAAGGTATTGACAAAAATGAGATTTTCAGTAATGGCAGCAACCTAAATATGCCAGCTCTGCACAAAATATTGGTGTTATCTCCACCAAAATAGTTGAGTCTGACTCTTTACTCCTATAAACATGTACATAGACACCAAAATGATTTGATATCATTTTTAATTACTAAGCTATTGATGGAAATGAAATATTAAGTAATGCCGGTGTTAATATGCTCACTCAGCACAATATATTTGGGTAATCTCTACAAAAATGAATTAATCCGATTCTTTACCCCTCAAAATACTGGGATAGACACTAAAATTATATATCGATACTATGCACAGGTGCTGAGATATTTGCGAACTCAACATTGGCAATCATGGCGCCCTTAATTTGCATATTATGCAGATTGCAAACAGCAAAAAAAAAACATTGTGCGGACTGCAATGTACGCTTATCGGTCCCTGACACCGGACTACTACGGCCATAAGTGGCGAACATAGACAAAATTTGTCGCCCACTGGCACACGGTGTCGTTTCTATATAAGCGAACGGTTTTTGACTGGGACCTATTACAACAATACAACAAACCAACTTAGAACGTGAGAGGGAAATTCGTTTGTCAACCTAACATTTGACCTGTCCCAATCAATTACTGACCGCATTCCATCTTTGATTCTAAAACTGAAAATATCATTGGAGTTGGTATAAACACAGACACATTTTTTTTGACTTTATTATGACAGGAACACTTTGTCATTTTCAATATAGGTATAGATGAAAAGATATGAAACAAACAGTGATGAATCTCACAATTTAAATATATAATTGGACATACACGAACTCTTGACCTTTTGTTTAATCTCAATAAATAACTGACTGCGTTCAATTTCTAAGTCAAAAAGTTTGGTATAATATTGTGGAGATGTGAATAGAGATAAGATCAGATGCATATGTGTAAGCACCCCCTGTCGACCAGGCACACCTGCCGAGAGCCCTATATCTGATAATATAAACGGAGTTCTCCTTAGTCAAAATAATTGTTTAAAGAACAGGCACACAACTGGTATAAAAACTTCTTAAAGCATTCGACTTAATGACAGATTATAATTGCCAGCTAGACCGCTATAACGCCAACATTATTAACGTAATGCAGACGCAGTACAAACTCTTGCACATCGAATCAGTTCAGACATAAACACTACATGTAGGGAACTATGGAATATTGTTACATAAATATGGAAAGTTGATCCGATAGTTACACTGAGTCGCTTTTCATAAAGATGAGTTATCAGTTTCCCCTTAACATCTATGTTCAATAAAATATCTTAGTAAGAAGCAGACGTGAAAGACTATGTAGTGTCTTTTATAGCGAGTTCACTGGAATATATCAAAAAGACAATTGAATGAAAATGATTGTTGTTTCGAGATTTAACGTTATCGATATAACTAAATTCCGAGTTGAAGGGAACAGCATGACATTTTTGAATAAATCTGCTTTATTAGAATAAAGAAAGAGAGCAACTTACAGCGGAGTATTATTTGTTCCAATTGGAACTAAAACGTGCTGTGGGAAGAATCGGTATCCAAAGACTAGAAATATATCGTCAATGAGAAACGAAAGCAGCTTTTTAAATATGAACCCTGGAGTACTTGGTACACAAGTCAGATATTATCACATATAACGTAATTCAACAATGCGGCTATGATGTAGCCCTTTGCTGAATGCTGAATGATGTAAGCTTTGCATATCGGTTCATAGCAGCTAAAATGATAAATGTACCCATATTGTTCATTTTTCTGTTGAAATTTTCGCTTTTTGTTTTTAATGTACATCAGATATTTCAGATACATTCGGTATAATATAAAAATATTAGAGTCAATAGACAGGTCATTTTACCCTCAGAGCCTCATATATTTATCAATTTATATATCAATATTCTATGGACCTTTCCCTCAGGAACTGTTCTCCTAAAGTGTGGTCTAATGAAGTATATAGTTCCCGAGCTAGTAAAGCGAGGGTTCTATTACTCAACAGACAACACTATAGGAGAACAGTTCCCGAGGGAGACATTCATAATAGATTTAGTACATCACATTACACGCGTTAGTTTTTTTTTTTCAAAGAATCAGAAATAATTAATAGTTTGATATCAACTTGAAACTTCAGTCATATAATATTGTGATATATTTAATATCAACAAATTAAAATAATTTAACTCTCTTGCTACCAGCGCTCTATACGTTACGTCATTGCCAGATCTATTGGCGTCAGGTTTGGTTTATATATAAAACAACTAAGCACACACACATAGTATTATATACAAAATATGATTTCGAAGACAATGCTGCATGACCTAGTTAATGTTGAAGTAATGAAATCGAGTTAGTTTACATACAGTAGTTTGATAAATTACAATGCATAAAGAAGAGATAAAGTACAGCAAAACAAAAATAGGAAATTGTAAAACATGTAAATCAAACACTTTGACATTCAAGATAATCTACATAAGACACGTGTTTAAATGCCCCTTAGGCTTAAAAAAAACAACGGTTTTGTTCTAAAACTATGCTGACAGCAGCAGCCGCCATGTCGATCTGATTCGGTTTAAAGTGCGAGAGATTAGCATCAACATTTAACATCAAATATAAACCTATTTGACGACTAAATTAATAGAAAGAAAGGTATCTGAAGATACCATTGGGATTTTCAATTAAAGCAGACCAAAACCTTGGCCAAAACAACAAGAGAATATTACAAACAGCTTTCCAAATGACAAGATATGCAGGTGGAATGGCAGGCCTCTTTTCCACACGCTACAACCGTCGAGTCACATTTTTTTGGTGGTGGTTGTTCAACAGATATTTTTATGTCCTACCCAAAAATCGTTGTACAATGTGGATACGCCATAGTATGTCCGTGATCTTTATCTCCAGGGTGTTAACCTGGAAGAGATCAATGCATCTTTCTGATACAGATTTTCATATATATCACACATCATAATTCGATAAAACTTCCGTGATTTGATCGAAAATTTTGCTCAATTGAAGTTATTTTTGTTCATCTGAAAAATAATAAATTGCCCCGATAATTCTCGCCTTGAAATGCGTCATTGGGGTTTCAATATCGAAACAGCTGCTGTATTTTTCATACAAGAATGACGATGAAATCACACATTAGTAGTAAATCCCTGGTATATCATTGTTGATTATTTGACAAATCATAAAAGGGGTGACGGAGACAATACCAAGTTAAGGGGCATTCCGAATTCAATACGTTAACGACAGACAAAACCGTGGCAAAAACATTAAAGGAGACAAAACTACAAACAGAAACTATAATTTGGATTTGATAATAATAGTAACAATATGATGTATATGAATAATAGATATAGAGATCACACATCAAGTTTGGATTGATTATCATAATTATCAAACTCGAGTTAGTTAATTTTCAAAGCGCGGGCTTCGGGAAACGTTTTGAGACTTTGAAATTAAGTAATGCGAGTTGGATAAATATGAAAATCAACCCCAGTGAGTTCTGTAATTTGTCTCTGCCATAACCCGTTTTTAATTTACAAATCAAAGTATGTATAACGCTTAGAACAATACATTTTTTTCAGTTCCGGCTATAATGTCCAGTCCAGTCAATGTGTTGTGAGGTCAAATATAATGACGTGAATTTATGGCGTTATAATTGAATTTCTTGACGTATAACCCAATTAAAACGGTTGGAAGTGTTAATCAACGTATGGTTTGTAGATATATTTATCAACTGAAACCTCGAATATACAGCCATTTCAGAATGTTTTATGTGTTGTGACAAAAATCACATTTACTCACAATAGGTCAATTTCATCGAAATATGTACTAGTTTTGATAATTGAAAAAAAAATCTTTACTTTTGATTATGATAGATTTTAATCGTACAATTGTTTTGTGGAAAGGTGTCCAGTACATAAGATCTAGATTTTGCCATAAGTTTGTTAATTAGTTTGCTTGCATCAGATGGGTGTCAAGTGGGTATATTGCATTGAATGGATAAACAAACTAAATGATAATTTTAAAGGACATTTCAATCTTCAAACCGATATGGCACGAGATTGGAATAAAATCGGTCAGATCCAATTTGGGAAAATAAGTCAAGTGTGAATGATGGTGCTCAAGAAGTTCACAAAACATTGTTGAGTGGGAGTCTTAGAATTGTTTATCTTGTTCCCGATCTTGAGCATAGATATTTAGAAATATATTAGAGTATCTCACACGGAAGGAAAAAGTCATTATTCGTTTAATATTTAGAAGGCATGCAACATCGTTTATGCAATGCATACATTTTTTGTTGACATATGCTTTATCAAGCATCAAATGTTAAGGTACAACAGACATTTGAGCAAGTTACATACTACAAAATCAACGAATTTGCAATAATCAAAATTCGTCTTAAAATAGTTCGCCTGATTTACATATCAATTTATTTTAATGTTTAAGTCGGGTTGTGGATAAGCAGTGCAGGGCAACTGATATAGAAAAAATGTATTGTAAAATTTGTATCGTATGCTATATCAACACGAGACTAAAATATCGGCCCGCGGACCGTAGAGCTAGGGTTAGCATATGAAGTGGGCATGAGATTTTTCTGGTAATTTATATTAGTGTATATATGTACATCTTATTCATCAAACGTATCATAGAGGTATTACCTTCAAAATAACCGTCGATATTTTCTTAAATATGTTACTAAATACGGGGTATAACGGTCAAGCAACTGGAATCATTAAATATACAGAGGTTTTGAAGGTAGTCACAGACACTCTCCTAGGCTACCCCCTATTCATTCAATCGTGAAAAGCATTTACCCAAAAACTCCAATCGAGTGCCTTAGACAAGCTGGGAATCATGTGCATTTATGGTTATAGCTAAACCATGAATATTTATATTGGACCAAGAAATATAATGATCTTTTCTATCGATTTAGATTAAGTCTTATTTCTACATTCATATGATATTCATATATTATATAAGTAAAATGATTCACAAACTACAATGAAACGGTAAAGGTGACACACATCATTATCTCATTATCTAACGAAACAATCTCATGAGCTAGATGTATATGAATTTATCAAGATTGATATCAATATTCATAGTAAGAGATTGGTTGTTCAAGCTGTTGATTTTTGCATAGGATTTTCTATTTGTAAAGACAATAACTGTATGCCTAGTTATGCTTTATTAATTGGTAGTTATAAGCTCGATATTAAAAATTTAATAGAAAGCAAAATTGCCAGGTTATATGAGGCGAGGAAAAAGTCAAATACACGTTCAACTAAGAAATCGCAGAAAGCTGGAAAGTCTGAATAACGTATTCACCAAAATCACGGCAGATCAGTCCAAAGTAGGTGGAATTACGTGTGAACACACAATCAAAAATAAATTGACAAAATTGCAGAACATAATTGTCCGGTCGGCTGGTGAACAGCAAAGTATATTATTTAACGACTACCGTGACGATGAAAACAAAAAAGATCAGAAGTACCAAAACAATGACTATGCGGTCGTTGGACACATATTACATGTGGTCTCTTAATTCGGGTTATTTATATAATAAAATGTTGGGAACCATAAATTTAGTTCACACAATACAGTTTATTATTTAAGTCAGTGGGTCACTAAGACAGATTATACAACACTTTATATTTGGCCCACTATCCATTTTCGACGTTGATTTGTAGAAACAAAATATGAGATGTATGCTCATTTTTATTTTTCATCAATGAATACATCTAGAAGCCCATTTCCCCCTTTTTCCAATATAGAAAAGATGACGGACCCGCGGTGAATCCCGTGTGTCATTAATATTCAAAGGAATCTATATTCTGGTCCAACACATTTTATTTTTCGCTAGATATGCCTGAAAAGCATGGATTATACCTGCACTGAAAGTTTCACACGGAAATCAATAAGTGTATAATTTCAAAAAATCGAAATTGGCCACTTTGAGTATTTTCTGTTTGTAGTACCCTGATACTTTCTTTTAATATCTATGCATTATTAGGAAAATTCTGCGTCATATGATTTGTTTCGGTTAAATGAATACGAATATCAATTATTTGACGTCGTATCTTGCACTGGGCGCGGGATCCAGAGAACCCCCATAGTTATTCGTAATCCTCAGATATGGGGACATTGATTGAAGGGGTCTAGCGAAAAGAGAGCTTTGTTATCCACACAATATATTCCGTTATGAGGCGATAGTACGATCATAGCGCCAGACGGGGAGTTGAAAGTGCGAAGGGTGTTATGATAACGCACGGTCGTCCCTCTGTCATGGAGTGTCCCTTGCTAATTGCATAACGTATGTGCATCTGCATCACACTAGCTGTTGGCTGTTGGCACGTTAAAGAACCCTGCCTGCTCTACAGATATAAGTGCCGAGAAAACGCAAAATTTGCCGATCTTCACAGGCACACGGTAACGTCTCATAGAAGTGAACTACATGTACTCTTGAGTGGGTGAAGATTGTGTTGGAGTGTATCATACCTTGAAAAGAGTTTGTTGTGTTGCCTTTAATACGGCTGTGAGTTAATCTGTCTACGTTTGCAAGCCGTGGTTCTTTGTTGCACAAAATGTTATCGCAAGCACGGTTTGGGCCTTGAATTGTTGATAAAATGCATGCACAAATACTTACATGTATATAAATACACACACACACACCTAATCACACGGAACAAAAACGAGTTTGTACATGCTACACAGTTTTTTTCTATCTTGTTAGTTACATTGCTTAGCATATATCCTTTCGATCCCGTGTTCTTAGTTTATGATCATAGAAGAAATAAGGGAAAACCATGACATATCCATGCCATTTTGAAGTAAATTCTTTTTGACTTTGTCAAATTGGATTCTTCAAACTAGAAGTCTGCAATTGTACTTTCAGTCATTCATCCTTAAAGGTTACATAATCCATGTAGATAAAACAAACAGTCGGATACGATAATAGTAACATACATGTTTTTAGAAATAGCTATGAAAGAAACGTGCATAGTCAATGCCGCCAGTTTCATCAAACAGCTATTTAGTTGAGGTTAATCGGTCAGCATTAACGGGACAGAAACCGGTTTTTTTAAATAATCAAACTCCCCTTCCCGATTTTTTTATAAGGGCATTCAGTTATCAAATTACGGAAAAGGTTTTGTATTAGCTCCGCAATCACCAAAACAACACTTTCCTAGAGAGGAAATATTAGATTTTTTACAAGGGTTTCGCACAACAGGAGTTTATTAGATAAATATAATACTGAGCTATACGTACCTCCTTCTTTTATGTACCCCAAAATGAAGTCGTCTTTGCTACCTTGAAATGAGTGAGTTGTTGGATTGTCTTCCATCGTAACAATAATGTTACGAGATGATCTCTCAGCGTTGAGAGGTTGTTCGGATCCACTGAGTGGCTCTATGCTGCAATGAGTGCGAACGTCCTCCTCTTCATAATTGCCCGCTAGATAAAGATAAAAAAAATTAAATAAATTTATCCTTTTTAGTATGCATTGGCCATAATCTAACCATGCATCATTATTATCTTGCCAAGGTTGGGACCTTTGAATTAAGGCTCTTTGTAACTGCGTCAACAGCTGCGCAACTACAAACCTATATAGAGGGTGATCCGGAAATTATGTTACCGCTTCCTGCCTCATTCAATGTTTTTATCCTGAGAAATATATTGCTACACATATATCGTGGCGATCCTGTATGTTATTAGCTTTTGATCATAGGAGAAATAAGGGAAAAATGAAATTCAGAGCGCATGCCGGGTACCCAATATACGACGGCTGGCATACGATGTAAGTTTTTATTTATAATAAGGTAAATGATATTCTTTAGATAGCAGAGGGTAGCTAGATGTTTACAAATGTCTAGTACATATGTAGTAATGAAAATTCTCCTTAAACATATGTATACACATCAACGCTCTGTGGAAATTGCTTTCAGAATCAAAACCATCCTCGGTTTTCCATGTCGATTGCGCTTTTGGCTCAGACGGTTACAAATACCAGAAGGAGCCGATAATATCATCACACGTGCATCTAATTTAATTTCTTCAAAGGTCGTCAGTACTTTTAGATTTTTATGAAATAAGAAAATTTCCAACCAAATATAAATGCCTAAACTCTTTAAAATTGTCATTTTCAATGGATAACATTACTTAATTGACGAGTAAATAGGCAATTACTGACCACTGTCGTGAAAATAATATACACGTAAGAATACGGAAATGTCAATGTCAAAAATGACATTTTTACTCACCGTTCGAACCCTACACGTAGGATCTGAAATATGCCTAGCAAATTCTATAAGCGGAACACAATATGGAATATTCAGCGCTTTTTCATCAATTTGAAATTAGCGGCGTCAACGCATCAAAAGTCGATTGCGTTTGACATCGAATTGTGACGTGATTCTTGTACGTCACGAACGTCCCTTTTCCATTGACGCGTCTCATATATATGAATCCACGCTAGACTTTACGCGTTGTAAAAGTCAGACTGTTCTTAATTCAAGACAGCATTCTGATAGCCTTTTCCTTCATATATGATCTATTTAATAAGATATAACGGTAAATACCACTTTAGTGGTTTTTTTTATTTCCAATAGACCCCTTTCTCGATAATGTATGATAAGATTTATTCCCCGTCTAATGAATACTGAAACGAGGTTCATCCTATTTCCGGTAAGTATAAAACTGCAACAAAGATAGGCAAATCAAGGAGTAATTCTCCAACATGTTTGCTTTTTCCTAAACCTGTTATACGGAGGCTGAATTACTAATTGTGAAGTTTTAACATAATGAATAGACAGTGGTAGAGCTACTTTATTTCACGACAATATTAATCAGTGGCGTAAAAAGCAAATGAAAAGTGGGGGCATTTTTATGGGGCCCGATTTATTTTCATTTCGTGTTTTTGTTTTTCAAGTTTTGATTTATTGTTAGTTATCAGTACTTTTTTTTCGCCTTAGGCATTGAATAAACAATTTTTAAAATCACATCTTTAACATATTTTCTTTAACAACAATCTATTTCAAACTAAACATCAAGAGGTGGATGCAATATTTTAGTTGGAGGGGGTTTTAAATATATTATTGTGTGGTACGGCTAATATCGGGCCCTCATAAGACATGGAACTCATGAGTCATTTTTAAGCGGGGCATGGTGAGTGTTTCAGGGGCGAAGCGAGATACAAAACAAAACAATTTATGACTAATACTTTCATCATATGATGGAAATCCAGGAGTGCGTAACCCCATGGTAGCAGGGGATTTTCATGCATTTTCATAGAAAAAAATCTAGCCCAAAATATCTCCTTCTTTGGTAACATGAACGTATTCAAAGGGACTGGCATTATTCTTCATGTTAACAGGCAACTCTAGTGTAGAACCAATTGTGTAGATTTAGGATTTAGGAATGTAATTTTCTGTCGATGATTAAGGTAACGAATGGCTACAAGCTTTCTGCACGGGGAGGGGGGGGGGGGGTACGTTAAAATATAAAAAAAATATATCGTGTTATATCGATCACTTGTATTTTATGTTACTAGATGACAAAGAGTAATGTTTTGTTCTATACAAAACTGTGAAATGTATTTGTTGAAATTCAAAGACATCATTTCAGCAGTTTAATATATGATGTAGGCTCAAATAAAAGACCGTTGGGTGATGGTAAATTCTTCAGATAAATGCTCCAAAAAAAGGCTATTTTCAGCAACAGATTCATCTGAAAGTTGGCAATTTATTTTTTTTTTTGCTGCTGCAATAGAGTGATATTCCATTTGGTCTGACAAGCTGGAGTACTATTATTTGAACTACCGACTTCCTTCCAAAATATTTTAATGAATTCACCCGAGTAACTCATGACCCCGGAGATTTATTATTAGACATTTTTTTTTCAATCTGTATGAAGATTTTCTAACGGTTATTTTACCTTCAAATAAATTCTTATCATTTATCGATAATGTTTTAAGAGAAATTAATGATAGCATTTTTATTAAAATCCTCAATTGCATTTAATTGATTTTGTCAGAAGTGCTTTGTAAAATGGCTCATTTTCTTTTCGAATTTTTGTTTGTTCTGTTATCCCTTTTCTGCTGATCATTTATAATAAACTATTATTATCTGTACTATACATTGGTACTTTCCTTTAATCTCGTTTATAGTAGTTTTATAACATTTAAATACTTAACATCTTAAATAAACTATTATTCCGTTTCCACAGGTCTGGTTTATGCTCAAAGTTTAAAATTAAGAGGAACAGGGAGGGGGTGCAAAGATCCTTAGCAACCTCAAATTTCCGGCTTTTGACGGTAGCAGGAATTTGGAGACAAAGAAAACATTCTAGACGCACCCCTTTCAAGGGATAGCGTTTTATCCCAGAACATATATTTTTATCATGATATAGCTCAAGATAAACTTACAAAGATTATCTAGTTCGAAAACTTCTATCAATTTATTTGGTGCTCTGGGGTTCTTAATTTTGACACAGTTATAATAATCTAGGTCAGTATTTAATACATGGTTTAAGCCACCTACTACAAAAATGTCCAAATTACCAAAATCATTAATCATTTTATTCCAATTTCCAAAAAGATTGGCCGATCAGGATTTGCACCGTATAAACAGACTAGGGTTATAATGTTGGGCTCAATTGTTATCTCTAGTGCTAACAGATTAGAGTCATCATCCTTCATGCTTCAATAATACGCAAAAATTATCCTTATGTTTTTCAAAACTACCTAGACCTTGACAATAACCGATATTTTTCCTAATCAATTCTTAAAATGCCATAAATGATTAGTTTAACGGACACATAGGGGCTGATCCGCCTAAAGGGACTAAAACCGGGTGCAAAAGGAAAGTATTCAACACGTATCTTGAGAAATGCACGTACATTGAGATCGAACGCATAAATTGACGCTAACATAATGCAGTATGTACAAGCATACATAATCATGAGTAAGATTCTCAGTTGTATATACAATGATCTTCAGGCCATGCCTATTTACTTTTTAGTTCTTCGGGTTTTTTGGTAAAAAAAATCTGGAGCGAGAGGGCGATATTTTTTTAAGAAACATGCAAACTTTATGAGAGGTACCAACTTAGCACAAGCGATTTAATTTCATCTTAAACTAGACAATATCACCTAGCACTGCTGCTTATGATCATTTCAGGCATCTAGTGACTTCAACTCTTCATTTAAATACTCTTTTGAAGAAAATATATAAATAACAAACAACATGGTCGGAGCAATAAAATTTGGCTTAAATATTGTGATTTCCTGTTTAAGTAAAACAAAAGGTATGGTATTGTTGTTTAATGTCCCACTCAAGAATATTTCACTCATATGGAGACGTCACCGTGTGCCGGTGAAGGGCTACAAATTTTGCCTGTGCTCGGCACTGCTGGCCGTAGAGCAGGGANNTAGAGCAGGGAGGGTTCTTTAACGTGCCAACACCAACTGTGACACGGGGACTCGGTTTTTACTGTCTCATCCGAAGGACAGGGACGGTCAACCGCGGAGTTGCTCTGACGCCGCTCGAACCCGGACCTTCCGATTCGCAGTCGAACACGCTAACCACTCGGCCACGGAGGCCCCCAGTAAAAAAAGTAAACGCAACGAACAGTGATCGATCACGTAATCGCTACAAAAAATTGCAAAAAAAGAAGTTGGGCAAACAAGGACCACTGGATACACCAGAGGTGGGATAAGGTACCTAGGAGGAGTAAGCATCCCCTGTTGACCATTCACACCCGCCCTGGGCACTATATCTTGATCAGGTAAACGGGGTAATCTTTAGTCAAAATCAATGTGTAATGAACAGTCTTACAACCGTTATGGAACATGTCAGACAGCATTTGACCCAATGACAGGCCATATCGGCAAACCAGATCATTTCACCGACCGTAGAGCCGAAAAGCTTACTTTAACCGAGACTATTGGAACCTCTGTAACATCAACGTATTTGTCAGTAGCCTACAACGATTTAAAACCGGTCATAAACTGAACAGGCTCTAGTGTATCGAATACGTTGAGAGACATAAAATATAATTCAACTTAAATGCTGATTAAGGTAGTTTAGGCTGTGTCAAGATATCAAAAAAGGGTAAATAGAATGAATAAATCAAAAAGTTAATTTTACTCTGATACAACTGAATAATTTTGACATCATTTCAGTATGACTTTCTGTTTATTTTTGTACTCAATCAAATAAATGATACGCATTGGTCTCTAAAAATTGGATAAGGTGGGTAACTTTACGTGCATGTTGAAATTCAGATTTTACTCTTTAGTCTTTGCTAAAATGAAAACTATTAGATGGACATCTTGATAGGAGGTTTAAGACCTCGATAAATGGTAACTCATTTTAACAGATGTTTTACCACAGAGGTGTCTTATCAACGGCTGTTCTCAACTATATTTACTACACTGTGTAGTAGAGAGTAGACTTTGGTACAATGCGAGTTGTGGTCGTGGTTTACCCAGTGATATCGATGATGATGAACAAACATCGTAACAATTTCCAATATCATTCTCGACGTTATTGACACTGACAATTGAGTCGAGAGGCTTTATTATACAAAGCCCGAACCCAAAGCGGGATTATTTTTTTAATTCTATTTTTTTTTCAGATTTCCGAAAAATGAATAGGCGAAACCCGACGAACGAGAAATCAATTTGGTATGACTTAACTGCATTTAAGATGTTGTGTTCTACATTAGAAAAAGTAATCAGCTAAGTTGCAGATTGAAGGGTTTATGAAAGGAAATGATACAGTATATTTTAGGAGAGCCGAGAGAGTAGAAGGAAGAGAAAAGTAAGGAAAAATTGGATTCATCTAAATTAAAGGATAAAAATAATAAATTTAGATGTATGTTTATATATTCCATTACCAGCATTTATTCTTATAAAACCTACATTAAATGGCAAAACCTTGTTGTTGTTTTTAAATTTGTGCGATTATATAACGTGCCGAATTGACCAAATGACTTAAAAAATGCTTTTTCATATGAAAAAAATCTGAATTATAAGAATACCTATCATATGTGTCATTACTTACCCCTTCATAACAATCTAATACTAAGATAGCATATTATGAATATTACCTAGATTTGACGGTTTTCCCTCATTTTTCCTCGATGTCCGGTCTTCGGTTGAATGTCTTGTTAGACTCTGAGATTTCTTTCGTTCAAAATAGCGCTCTGGAAAAAAGATTAAAGATTGATTACGCTTTATAGATGTCTCAAATACTATATATATA
>JACSZP010009293.1:0-15248 GCA_016161895.1 Pinna nobilis | reverse complement strand
ACGGGAGAACGCAAATTAAAAGAAGACGAAACAGAAAAGAAAAAGACAACATCATAGACCTTGAAGTTTTTATTTTTGTGTGTTTCATTTTTTTGTTTCATTCTGTATAAGTAATACAGCACTTAAGGTATATAATAAAAATATTGATACACATTCCTCGACTTCTTTTTTTTTTTTGCTTTCCTTGACGTTATTTTACTTGAACTTGGGGCCAGTGCATTTGAAATCAGGGCAAGTAGTTTTTGAGAACCACTGGCCCGGCCGGGCAAGTGCCAAAAAAAGTAAAGGTCAAGGGCTGTTATTGTTTAACAAACCACTCAAGGATCTTTCATTTACAGTCTAACCTGAGACTGACCAAGGGAAGGATTGGAAAAGGTCACATGTGACAGGTGGTCTCTTAATTCAGGTGTTTTATATAGAAAACACATTTTGGGAACCATACATTAAGGTCACATAAGACCGGTTTATCTTTAATTTAGTGGGGTCGCTAAGGCAGGTTAGACTGTGTGTGGAGACGTTTTCATATGCAAGTGAAGGACAACAAATCTGGTCTATGCTTGATACCTATAGGAATGACAGTTTTAACTGTCTCATCCTAAGGGCAGGGGCAGCCAACCGCAGAGCGACTCTGATTTGAACCCATGACCTCATGATCAGAAGACAAACATGTTAACCACTGAGCACCACACAGCAGCCCCAATATCACACATATACCAAGAGAGCCATCATAATGTATCAAAACAGAAATGTCTGTACAATCAACAAAGTAATGTATGCATAATTAAGCATCTCTGATTGACATCAGTTTCATATATCAAAAAAACTCCCTATTACATGTACACTGTATATAAATCCTCACTAAGAATAATCAATTTCAAATTATGACTACATATCATAGACTGATGGCCATGCATGCACTTCTAACTAATATCTTTTACCCTAATATCTTTCACATTTATAGTAGTTTTTTGTCAAATTAACCTTACTTGAAAGGAAATGTGATTATAATAGGCTGTGGTTACAACTGATCTTCCACAAATGACATAGCTTTGGCACACGAAAAAAACAAAACAAAACAAAACAACAACAAAAACAAACAAAAAAACTGGTACATCACACAGTTTATGCTTTATTCCAGCTATCAGAATCGACCATGAAAAATAAGATGGACTGAAAGTATGACTTTGAATAAACTACTGTACCCAATACTAGCTAATTAGAGTACACTCTTACTTCAATGCTCTAAATTATTAGCACAATCTTCAATTGGCTCAAAAAAAAGATAATTGTCCAAACTGACCATAATGCACTGATGAGAAACTGAGGATGGAGCATATAGCATACATGTAACACGAGAAATTGAAAGGCACTGATATTGATATACTGCTAAATAATGAGCACTGAGTGAACTGTCATAGCTCTGCAGTGTAGTGTTAGTCTTCAGACTGAGAGGTCATGGGTTTGAACCCTAGCAGAGGCATCTGGATATTCTTGTCCATTAGATGGGACAGTAAAAACTGAGACCCAAGTGTGTCAATAAAAGTATTGAAATGTTAAAGAACCCTCTCTGTTCCATGGCCCTGAGTATTAAGCATTGACCAAAATATGAAGTGCTTTACTAGCATTCTTTGATGTCCCCCTATGAGTGTACAATCTTAAGTATGATGCTTAAACGACAAAAAACAAAACAAACAATGACAACACCACAAATACCAATGTACAATATCCATTGGTCAGACTCAGAACCCTTTAATACAGAATGCTATTTCGACCGAATTTATAACCATCCCACTCTAATAAAGAGGTGCTATTTCAACCAAATTCAACCCTCCCCCCCCCCAACTTTTCTCTGAACTCTCTTGAATCTGTCAGCTATAAGTGCCATCGATAAATCATCCTTAATATTTTTTTCCATTTCAATTTGATCAATGTGCGTAAAGTTAATCATGTTAATGATGCAAAATTACCATAGATCTAACTCAGTTTGATTTTTTGCACTGAAGTTTTAGAGAAAATGAACACATGAAGATTTACAATGTAAAAATTCACCTAGACTATTATGAGAACACTTAGTGTGGAACATTTTACACTTGAACATCAGAAAATTTCTATTTCATGTATATTTTGATCCATAATTTGATTGATGTGTTGTTCATTTTGATACATGCAAACTACCTGATAACGACCCGATAATGTATCATTATCACATAAAATGTAATTAATCTGTATTTCCACTTGCTACTTAAAACCACAAATTGTCAAAACTTGTATATCTATGATTTCAACATTAATTCTTGGACTGAAATGGAAACAAAAATCTGTCAAGAATTTACACATGCACTGTTAGTGCACAGTTATTTCAATAAACCATGACCATGGTTATTAGTATTATAATCTTTGCGCCAAAAGTGGCATCATTTTGCCAGCATAACTGCTGTTTTGTACCAACAAATTCTTAGTGTGAATGGCAGACCAGACAATACAACAAAGAACGATAGCTGTTGGGGTGAAGAGTTCACAGGGATTAGACAGGGGAATAAGTAGATATCCAGGATTCAGGGCTCGTAAGAAGCTTTGAACACGATAATTGCTGACTTACTGCACTACATAGCATCTTCAGAACGATGATTTTATTTCCCTGTCCTGGTTTAATTATTATGGTAGTAGGATAGGATGAGGCAATATTGATCTGATCAGTCACTTCTGACGTTTGAAATGAAAAACTGTATCGGCTATATAGTATACATGTACTATATATGTAATTCAAGGAGTAAAATGCAAAAAAATATGTGTTTGTAAAACACAAACGAACCCCATATAGCAGCAAAGATTGGCCAAGGTGAGTTTTAATGAGAAGCTAAAGGTCAAACTCCAAGGCCGAAGGTCAGGAGGTAAAACATTTTTGTATTGCTTTTGTTGTTGTATTGTTGTTTAACGTCCCACTCAATAATATTTCACTCATATGGAGACATCAATGTGACACGGGACCTTGGTTTTTACTGTCTCATCCGAAAGACAGGGACGGCCAACCGCGGAGTGGCACTGCATGGATTCGAATCCCAGACCCTTCAATTCGAAGTCGAACATGCTATTCACTCGGCCACGGAAGCCCCAAAACATTTTTGTATAAACTGAAGAAAAAGTGGTTGTGTGAAATTTGAAGGTCTTACCATATGTACATCATTCAAAATGTATAGCTAAGTTTTGCAGATACACTAAACAGACAGACCATAAGCTATTCCTCTACAATCTAAAATTAAATTTTGTTAATATATAAAGAAACTAGAGGAATCCTAATAGGACAAATACCCACCTAGAAATTTTTTCTCAACAGATCCCGCTTTTCAGAACCTCCACATCTAAAGAACTACATGTATCTCAAGGTCAAGGTCATTACTTAAGTCAAATGCCTAGGTACCCAAATGTAGTGCTTGATATGATGAAGGTTTGTATGAAATATTAGAGCCCTATTCCCTACACAGTAAGAGCAATAAAATTGCTTAAAAACTTCTTAACTAGATGGACTGGATAATTCCTTAATACCCCCAAAGCTTGTGTACTTTTGAGCCATATCCTCTCATACATGTTCATGTAACTAGATGTTAGCTTCCTTCTACTGTATGTTATACAGTGGAACCTGTTTTGAGTGACCTCTGTCATGAGAGATCACCAGTCTTGAGAGATCAGCTGTCACCAGAGACCACTTAAAAGAAAATATATTTCTAAGTGATCATATAAATAAAACCTGTCAAGAGAGACCACCTGTCTTGAAAGACCACACTTCTATGGTAGAAGTGGTGGTCTCTCAAGACAGGTTCCACTGCAGCAAATGTCACTCTTTACTGAACAAGTTGAATCAATATTACCATATTGGGAAAAAAATCACAATCTCCTGCCTACAATATTACATCCAAAAATATGAATCAAATGTAAATGTATGCATAAAGGTTTGAGGGATATTGATCAATTTATGAAAACTTGACTCCAAATTACAGAAATATTCCATTACAGGTGTGCCCATAACTTATGATCTATATCACTTCTAAATCAATTTCGTGTTTTCAATCAAATTAAAGTTTCATGTTAACTTGACATTTTTGACCCACAGAAATTACACTATGACATTTACACAGGTAAGCCTACATATATAGTCATAATAATTCAATTCAATTCTCTATTTTTAAAAGATAGATTTTTTTCCAAGCATATGAAAAAAGATCATTTATACCTGTTTTGCATAGGTCATTTTAAATGGCTTGATTTACATAATAATAATTAAAGCTGGGACAGGCAGAACTTCACCAAAAGAGCAAATCTGTTAAATTAAGTAATTGCGTAGGTTTAAAATTTTACAAACAATATGCCATCATGTACATATACATGTAAAAGTTAAAGTAATTGTGTAGGACTAAGATTCAAACATGATAAATTCAACATAATTTCACACACTACAAATGAAAAAAAGAGCAATATTGCGTAGGTATAATTGATTAGACAGAAATTATGCAAACAAAAACCTTAAATACATTGTATATATAGAAAATATCATCTCACTGGTGTAAATAACTAATAGCTTTATTGGTGTCTGGTTAATTAATTAAAAGTAAATTGTATCCACAGCTCATGCTACCAAAAGCTATTAGACCATCTGCTTATTGCGAAATGTTTGCATTCCTTTTTCCAAATATTCATACATGATGTCATCTTGAAAATTATACTATTTTCCTCATGGCTAGATAGAGAAATGTCATATTCCATATGCTAGGAAGAGGTACTACTAAACATAGGATCTAAGGTTAATATCCAATGTTGAGGCATAAGCAAGTAATAAAATTTAAGAAATTCAAAATGAGAGTTTTGAGATTGTAGCTCTTCTGTTCTTGGAGATGCAATTGGGCGTTACTATTCAAAGAACATGGGACTGTTATCCAAAGTAAGCAAAGAGTACATCAGTACCACAGTCATATGGCATTTATTTCAAGGTGGAAAAGAATGAAATTTGATGTCTTTTTAGGTGTAGATACAAGACGGGTTTTTTTTCCTCATGAATTAGCTAAATCCACTATCATTTAAGTATGGTACTGAACCTAAGTGAACCCATGGATAATCAATATTGTTGCTAAAAAATTTAGTTCTGCTAGTAGTTTTAACGAGAATAAAATCAACCAATCATACATTATGCAGAATTATAGGCAGCGAATGAATTGAGCAGGCCGAGACTGTATATCTAAAATACATTACTAGGTGGGGGAAAATATACCAACCAAATTGCTGCCTCAGCACAAACAGACTATCAGCAACATTAATTCGTAACCACAAATCAACTTCCATTTCTTCAAAAAAATTGTTTAAAAACAAATCAATATCATCAAAAAAAGTAATCTACAAAGGCTTCATAATCTTTGAATTCTTTTGAATTCTTAGTTGGTCATCGAAGATAGCCAAACTAACTAACAGACCAAGACAAGTATAACTTTGTGTAACCTTTTCAGAAAAACTGAAAAAATATATATCTAATTGTGCAATTCATGCTAAAATTATACTAAATTATGCCTGTTAAAAAACAAGAAGTTGAAGATACCAAGAGGCATTCAAATACAGTGGAACCTTGCCTAAAGACCACCTCACTTAGGAGACCACCTCACAAATCAGACCAAATTTAGCCAGTCATTTAGGTGGTCTTATTAGCAAGGTTCCATTGTATTATCAATCAAATGAGGGACAACACTATGGCCAAAACAAAAGAAAATACTACAGTAAAACCTGTCTTGAAAGACCACTGTCAGTGGAGACCACATGTCTTGAGTGACCACCTATATGTTGTTGTTGAATTGTTGTTTAACGTCCAACTCAAGAATTTTTCACTTACATGGAGACGCCACCATGTGCTAGTGAAGGGCGACAAATATTGCCTATGCTAGACACTTACGGTCGTAGAGCAGAGAGGGTTCTTTGACGTGCCAATATTCACTGTGACACAGGTCCTTGGTTCATACCATCAGACAAGGATGACCAACAGAACCGTGGCTTACGCTCGAGCCCCGAATCTCTCAATTCAAAGTCGAACACACTATCCACCAGGCCACGGCAGCACTGACCACTTATAAGAAAACATCTCCACACAACAACACATCAAACTATAGTTGAAGAAACTTCCGAAGCAACAACTACAATGTATAAACTCCACTGAAATTTTTCATGGAGCATAAAAAGTATATAGAATTCCACTTTTGTGTGTTGAAACTCATCTCTGTACCAGATAGAATTCTTGACTTACTTGAACTTATCTCTGTACAAAAATTCAACATATATAAGATAATTTTATTTTTCACTTACCGGTTGTGATTATGATGAGAAAGTTATTGTTTTTTTTAGGTATATTATGATGAGATATCCAGAGATGTGAAAAGGAAAGGATGTTTATACAAAGAAACCTAATAATTCAGATCCTGTGTGAAATTGACAACAAGAGCCTCTCTGAGGCACATCATACGCCCGTTGCAAGTTTTGTTACAGGGAAAATGACAAAATATGACCTGAAGGTTATAATGATTATAGTGTGACATATACATTGTAAGTGCTTGGAATAGTGAAGTTGAATATGATCACCACTCCCCGCAAAAAAGTTTTGTGCACTGCACCTATTACCGGGTATGATGGTCTTGATGTATGTTTGAAGTTTCATGAATCTATCATGCACAGTTTAAGAATTATGCTCCAGACAAAAGGAAAAAAAAAATTATTTTTAACAAAGGGCAATAAGTCTGTAAAAACTGCAGCTAGAGTTACTGTTCTTGGACACTGCACTACGCCTTGTGATGGTCTTGATGTGTATGAAGTTTCATGAATCTATCATGCACGGTTTCAGAGTTATGCTCTGGACAAAAAAGTTAACACAGACAACGCCAAACCATAATACATATCCCGTCATTCGATGGGCTTATAAAAACTGGTCTGCTGAATGAGATGGTCTCTTTATAGTGGGATTTAAGTAAATTTGGATAATGGTGATCAGATTTAAAGTGTGTGCTCTATTTACAAGAAATCAAACATCTGTTCCTCAAGCAGGATTTTGTCGGTCTGACTCTAGATAATTATTCTGAGTGTCAAACAATGCCCTTAATTCTGAGGACAAGAATTCATCAACCTCCCCATACATAAAATCCTCTGTGAATCGGGGATGGAGTAGAGGGGAAGGGTGGGGTGGATGGAGTACTACATTATTCCTGTCCTTTGGATGAGACAGTAAAAACTGCTGAAGATACCTCACTGCCCAATACTCGTAGGTGTCAAACAGAGGCCAAAGTTTCATAGTTAGTGTCAGCTTGTTAAATATAGTCCTAGCTCTCACGATCCTTCATTGACATTTGTTGGGGTCTTCATAAAACTGAAAGATTCTTGAGTGCTACAAGCATGTTCTATAAATGTTATCAATATTTTGTCATTGTCGCTGTTTTTTTAATCCATTTATCCTTTTTTTTCTTATTTATGGATGAAAGAAAATGATAAAGAGATTATTTGTAAATACAAAGTCTAATATAAAGAAAAAATTCTGCACTGTTTCTTCCAAAAATTAGCATCTTCATTCCAGATAATAAAGCGTTAAAAGCAACATGTTTCTGATATCAAAAAAGTTTTTATCTATAGAAATTGCTATCTATGTTAAAACTTTTATTTACACATGTTTTATCCATCAACATGTTTGATGTAGTGTTTTTTAAAGATTATGCATGAATGCAGGATGCAGAATTTTCTACAACATTTACCAAGGTATTTGCCAATAAAAAGAATACTTTTTGTTTTGACTCTCCTGGGGTGAAAATTCTTCCAACTGATCAAAAGCAACGATTCAATATTTATTTTCTAAAATTTATAGAGTGATTTTATAGTTCAATATGAATGAAAGTGAGAGAGGAGGAAGAAAGGGAGGTAGAGTGACAAAAAGAGAGAAGGGCCTCCGTGACAGAGTGGTAAGCATATTCGACTGCGAATCGAAAGATCCGGGTTCGAGATCGAGAGCAAGAGAGAGAGAGATAGTTAATTGTGTAATTGAGTGAAAAAACAGGAAGGTAGAAAGAGAAATGACATACATTGTGTACATTCTAGTAAAAACCATGTTCATTAGGTATCACTTAGTGAGCTATGCAGAATGCTGAGGAGGTATATGCCACATAAGAAAACTGATTATCACCATATTTTACACAGCTGGGACAACAGAGAAATCTATGCTTTTGTCATTATGAATATCACACTAACAATTAATTATGTTTAATGAGGTATGTAGAAATTGATGCACTTAAAAAATGAATTTGGCGCTCTTGAAATACATTCAACAGTCTTAGTCAGAAAGGACAAAACACACAGACAATAGACACTATTTGTAAGACCATCTGTTTAGGTTGCCTTGGTCCTTCAGGACAAATGGTCTATCAGAAGATGTTTTACATCAATATAGGCCTGGCCAAGGAGTTCAATTATTTGACACTTGGATGAGATTCCCCTGTCCCTGTACAAAGTAATGATCAATTCTGTTTGTCTTATCCAAAAGACAGGAAAAGCCTACCATCTCAGCTGAGGATCACTCTCATTAACCTTGTGATGCAAAGACGAGCACTCTATATCAAAGCCACACAATGGACCAGACACCATTAAACTTAAGAAATTTACTTAAGTCTGAGAATTTTCTCGAGTTCAGCTTCTTAGCCAATCAGAATTCAGTTTGAGTTGAGTAAATTCCCGGACCTGACTAAATTCTAAAGTTAAACCGTGTTATCCGAGTCTGTTAAAATTGTTTTTATTTCAATCCAGAAATTCTTATCCAAAATGATAGAAAAATGTTACATGTAAGTCTAAATGAAATTTAAGAATTTCAATGAGCAAAATTGTTTCAGTACAAAAAGGTCCAGATAGGAACAATATTTTCATTATTCACAGAAAACTACAGCTACTTAAATCAAAAAAGGAAACATATATCGGTATACACATTTGATATTACTATAGACTATGTAGTTTGAGTGAAATGGATCAACATGGCCACATTACTGTGCTAAAGAAAATCTTAAACCAAGGAAGCTAGGTAATAAATGGCTGCATATAAAGAAAAATATACATGTGACCTATAAGGACACAAGAGTATTCAGGAACTGCTCAGAAACCGTGCTGATTGGTCAGTTTGATCATGTGACTATTATAAAACAGACGGCCATAAAAGAATTTATTGTTTGCAATAAGTCAGTGTTGCTAAACAAAGCTGTGGGAAATGCCACAAATGAATGGACGGATTACAGATAGAGTAGAGCTATTGTCCTGCAATCCCAATGAATTAAGTCAACATAAAGATAAACCTACATGTAGTTAATATGCCGCTGCTACACTCAGCTCTTCAATGGAGTTCATCCATTCCTAAGGCTGACCAAAAGACGTCTAAGTATGGTGAACTTTTGTCACAATATAATTCTGTAAAACTAATTTCCTCTATAAGGCCAGCATTTACTTCCCAGTGATAATTAGATAGGTAGGCCAAAAATGAATTGAAAAGAAATTCCACAGCCTATCTTGACTGAGCAAATTTGGTATGAGCGAGAGCATCAAAATGTAAAAAATACCATTCTAGTAGAGCAGGGCAAAAATCGATGAATTACCCTTAAAGCATGGAATGATACATCATGAAGACTTCCAAACTGTACTTTATGACATCCAAATCCACTGGTATCTTATCGAAACTAAGTTTTGCACAGAAATTAGAGAGCCCATCACACCTACAGGGTAGAGCACTCCTCTTTAGCCTTGGAAGTAGAGTGGCAATGTCTCAGTAGATGCAACAAAATATAAAACCTTCAAGGACTGCATGTACACAAACAATTACATAGTCAATATTTATTACAACAACCATATTTGCACCTACATGTAGTACATGTATCCTTGCTGTTGTACCAAGCTTGCTGTTATATCAAATTTCCATTAACCTATTATTAAGTATTTGTTTCCAAATTTAGGATGTTTTTCTCTTTTGGTATACATATCTAGAGTATAGATTCAGGAAAAGTACTGAAAGGACAACATCTACTGACATCTTGTTAAGTTTTCACTATTTTAGGCATAAATTTCCCTATATTTGGACAAAGAAATTTTGGTAGGTCTCTTTATATGTGACAGTTTATATATCATCCATAACTTTTGTGAAGGTAACTACTGAACATCACTGCTGGTGCTGGTATGCAAATTTACTGTTGTTGTTGTATTGTTTAACGTCCCACTTAACAATATTTCACTCATATGGAGACGTCACTGTGTGCCAGTGAAAGGCGACAAATTTTGCCTGTGCTCGGCACTGCTGGCCATAGAGCAGGGAGGGTCCTTTAACGTGCCAACACCTACTATGACATGGGACCTCGGTTTATACTGTCTCATCCGAAAGACAAGAACGGCCAACCACAGCATGGCACTGCAAGGATTTGAACCCTGGACTCTTCAGTTCGAAGTTGATCACGCTAACCACTCGGCTACAGCGGCCCGCAAATTTGCAGTTAAACCTACCCTAGCAACCACCTGGATATAAAGACAGAGGTCCTAAAGACTGTTTTTGCTGTCCCCAACAGTACCATTTGTGCACAAATCAACATCTATATTAAGACTATCCCTGTAATAAGACCAGTCTCTTAAAGGAGGGTCGTTATACAAGTTTCACAATATATCAAACAAACAAGCACTGATGCATAAGTTTATTCCGATGAATTTAATTTCATTCCATAAATCTGCTGTTATATAAAGTGTTGTTGCAACAAGATATCACCGTGAATATGCATTTAATGGTAAATCAACCTAAAAGGCTGACTATATCAAATTAAATTTCATGAAAAATGATTTCACTGATGAGATCATTTGTTGTCCTTAAAAACTGAAACCAAATATATTCCATTATAATTTTCAGGATGAATAAAAAATTGATGGGCATTTTGAAGCAATTCCAATTTCGAAAAAAAAAAAAATTAAGTCGGTCAAATGTTGATCTCAGGGTAACGGGGCCAATCACCTATGTCTCCGGGGAAAATGCTTCCCAAATAACAGAGACTTTGTGGTATAAAAATTACGAGGAATTTTAATTTGTTTGCCTGCTGTCAAACAGTCAGACAAAGAAACATTTTTTCCATACAGATCTTGATTTTTTAAGAGGCCTTAAAAATTCAATGAAACATGAAAGATGAGGATGAGTTTTGGTATTTTATAACAGAATATCCTGCAGCATAGCTTTAACTAAGATCGTAATATAAACAGCGCTTCACTGTGATGTAACAAAACAACGATTAACAAACCATTTCCGTAACCTGCATTCTACACCTGATGCAAGAGTAGTCATAAAAGAATCTTATTCTGTCTTGACTGCACATGAAGCTTTTTTAGAATTAAACTTGTGATGTCAAAAAACTTGATTTACTGACGTAAAAAAGTCTTAAAAATTATACACATCTTTACAAGCAAAATGGAAGAAAGGTAATTTAGCAACCTAGGAACTATCTGTATTTTTGCACATGGAATCCAGTAAAAATATTACTTCGAATGCATATACAGATGTTCTTGTTCAAAGGAAATTATACTGAATACCCACGAAATATTCTTTATACCAACAAGACTGTCAAAGTCACAAGGCCAAAACTATTTGCGATAAATGTACATGGCCTACATCAGTCCTTCCGGTTCTCTTTACATATATAAATACATCACATGTACAAGTTTACCCATTCTACCTACCTTAGGCAAGAGAACGAACTATTGAACATACATGTAATTGTGGTTGCCCATGATGGGGCAGTAGCACAAGCTCCTCCTGACTTTGTGGCATTAGCTAAAAATATTATTACAGAAATAATTTAAACTACTGACCATCGACAATACAAGAATATAAATATCTATAGTCTAATATCTTTTAAGAGACTGTCCAAGGGATGGGGCAAAATTGGAGTCATATTGACATATGACAGGTGGTCTCTTCATTCAAGTGATTTGTATAGGAAAAAGCCAATTTGGTAACCATTCACTTAGGTCTCATAAGATGGGCAGTCCTTTAATTCAGGGTGATGCCAGTACAGGTCAGACTGTATACTATTTGTGTTTATGTACATAAATGTATGCGACGTCTCCATATGAGTGAAATATTCTTGAGTGGGACGTTAAACAACAATACCATACAATACCATACATAAATGTATGTAATACATACATGTACAAGTGATTTCATGATATACAATTTAACACAGAATTTTTTTTTTCTATTTGTATCAAAGCCGACTGGTTGTCTTTACAGACCATAGTCAAAACAGATCACTAATCAAGGGAGTTAATGATTATCAAGTCCCTTCGGATAGTGTTGAGTAATAAATCCGGTTCATGGCTGCAGAGGGAATGTCCAAGGTATCTATCTGCTCAGACTTTGAACATAAGCTTGCAATATAAATTTGCCTGGGGGAATTATACACAAAAAATTCTATGCATATAAAGCAGGAGTTTGTCAGGGTTATACTATAAATATCCTTCTAAATACCGTAATTAAGTCTATATAACTGTTTCACCTTCTGCAAACTTACTGTGAGGGAGATGGCTTCATGGAATATCTCAATCTAACCTGCCTTAGCGACCCACTGAATTAAAGGAAACCCTGTCTTATGTGACCTTAATTATTGGTTCCCAAAATATTTTTTCCCTATATAAATCACCTGAATTAAGAGACCACCTGTTATATGTGACCCTTTTTGCTCCTTCCCTTGGACGGTCTCTTAAAACAGGTTTGACTGTATATATTGAGCTAAATAGGTAAAGTTCATGTTGAAAAATGGGTTTGATACAACAGACCAGTATCATGTTAAAATAAAAAGTTGTTGTTGATACATGTACCACATAGTTATTCAATATCCCACTTAAGAACCTTTCACCCATATGGAGACATCACACGAAAACAGAAAAGGGCATTCAAAATTGACCTATGCTTTGAACTTTGGGGATGTGAGCAATGATGGGGGTCTATATTGTGCCTACACCTACTGTCTAAATGATTGGGTCCCATCTTATAACACAATCCTAACAACCTGAGACTTTGCTTCAAATGTAAAATATTTACATATCACTTTGTACTACACAGATTTCTTTTCTGTGAGCAATAACATTCACACACCAATGTTGCCATGTTGCATGTGCACAAAAAGAATCTTTAGGTGCATCGTGCAGGAACAGTTTCGACCTAAATTTATTATGGCTTGGATTTGAACCCAAGACAATCCACACTCAAGGCAGAAGCTACAAGTTACCACTGGGCCATTGTGCCAATCACCAACTGAGACGCAAATTAATTCTTTATTTTGTGGTAAAGTAACTGGTAACTGTAATAAATGGCTGATCCTGGGTTCAAAATATTGAACATGGACAATACGTAATTCTACTGCTACTGACTTTCTATTTACATGTACATAAACAAAATCTGCAACAGACTTCTACGTGCTACATTTCCTATATTTCTGACCTCATTTCGCTATCAGGTCATATGCCATATGATTTTCAATACTTTGAATTCCAAACAAATCAAGAAACCATACTATTATGGGATACATCTGCATGTGACAGATACGTCAACACATAAAAGGACTCCAAAACTGAAGAGTTCAAACTAAGTTTACCCAGGAGAATAACCTGACGACCAACAACGCAATATTTACCAGCGTCAGAAGACTTGTTTACAAAGACAAAAATGTATGTTGACAATAAACAGATGCAGAATGTGATATTATCCAGTATTGATTCTCAGGTAATTTTGACCAATCAGTCTTTTTTACCTGTTCGCTATACATCAATGAGCAGATAACCATACTTACAATGTATTTGACATTAGCACTTTTTCATGACCTAGCTACTATATGTATATCATGTGAAAAATATTCTCTTCTGAGATCATTCTCAATCTTTCAGACATTACTTAATAATTACTTTTTTCCACATTTTTAAAAAAAATAAAGAAGTTAGAAGGTGATTTGAATGTCAGACAATATGAACAACTTAAGAAAAGTATAACGGGTCTACACAGAATGGATCCAGAAGATGACCTGAATGTTGCACAATAAAAACAAATGGCTTGGGAAAAGTTTAAGGGATGTCAATTACAATAATTTTTTATCTAGTTTAAATAAGATCACTTCTGTACTTATCTTACCAGATCTAGACCTGCAATTTGCATCTTTTTTATGTAGATCTATCAACACTATTTCAGTTTTTCTATTTCAGTCTTGGGGAAAGCCAAACTCTGTTGGAAGAGGAAATCTTTCATAAATGAAGAATTGGTGGAAACTTGGTGATTGACAAACTAAAAACTATCATTACAATGTCTATTCTGTGATGTGATTTCCACTAATAATCCCTTTACACTACAATAAATACTTTGCACTTTTATAATCACCCATTAATGCAACGTTAATAAAGCATTCAGGAAACACTTTACTCACAGTGCTGCACTGGTTTATCAATAAATGTGCATCCTGGGAATGAACGAACAATCAAATATCCTGTGTAATAGTGCAAGTGAACTTTCTTCTCTTATTTGTGTGGATCGTTTACATTTATTTTTATATAACTGTTTCTTAGATGTATATTTGAAACACTGATACCCCAGAAAAAGAATACAAGCAGAAGAAGCATTTATTTTATACAAATGACAATAATCAAGGTCAAGGTCAAAAGGTCAATTTCTGTTACCCTTTTTTTGGATGGAGACAGAGCTGGTCTGTACATTCTGAAGTTTCTACCTGGGTTGTACAAATGTAGTGGTACTATCAAGGCTTGGTAAACTATTGGGCACAGAGTAGTTTGTACATCACACACTCTAAGCATAATCTTTCCTCACATTATTTAATTTAGACATTTACTAGGCATCTAGTCCTTTGCTATAAGGGCCTTTTAACCCTTGAGATCCTTTCCTGGACTTAGAATCCCTATTTTGCATAGACAGGGAAAACAGGAAATTGAAAATGCTGTTGGCCAGTGTTGAGACTCCTTTACAAGCTAGAAAGCATTAAACTATTCTACATAGCAATATTCAGCTGAAGCAAAACCATAGAAATTTAGACATTTACTAGGGATCTTTTCCTGTGCAATGAGGGCCTTTTAAACCCTATAGATCCTTCTCTGGACACGGAATACCTGCTTTACACAGGCAGGGAAAAAAGGAAATTGAAAATTAGGGGTGAATCAATATATCGATATATCATATC
>JACSZP010009290.1:0-12082 GCA_016161895.1 Pinna nobilis | reverse complement strand
CTAAGAAGACCATGCTACATGTGTATTTAATTTATCGCATGTCTAAAGGATAGGGATACTCTCTCTGACTGTGGATGATAATTTACCAGGTGTTGTTTATGTTATGTCATAGTCTTTTGTTTTCCTGCAGTTGCTAAACAAATGTGAAGCTGTGGATCTGATAAGTTTGAATTTGTGATGATTTTTGTCATGTGATTGTGTTATGGGAATTATTTAACAAAGGAATATGAGGATGTGCCAGTTCTTAAATTACTGAAAAAAAATTATTTGGTGGTGGAAGTAGTGAACTTTTATTTTGAAAAATGTCTGTGAAAATGAGAACCAATGGAGCTTTTCTTAGGACGACATTTGAATCTAGACGACCCCAACCCCCTCAGCAACAGCAGCCTGGGGATCAAAAGCAACAGGAAGAACATCCCAAGCCCCAGAAAAAGCCAGACGACAGGGCCCCAGAGGAAGTTCCACCTAAACTTCCTCCCAGATCCCACCAGCAGCAGGCTGAGGGGTCTTCTCAAAGGAGAGAACAGAAAAAAATTATATCTAGGGAAGAACTCAAACAACAAATACAGGCTCAGCTAAATGTAATATACTGGACAAATTCTTCATCTTCCGGGTAGGTGTTACTGCTAGAAAATTTTTTCTTTATTTCTTTGTATTTCTTGTGGCATTGATTTGAGTTTATGTACCGTACATGTATAGACATATTGAGGCATGTACCGTTTGAGTCTTTTGTACATGTAAGTGGGGGGAGGGGAATAAATGGGGACTAATGCATTTGTGAATATAGAATTTTTCTGAATAAACTGATGTGTATAAATATTAACTTGTGGCTTGAGATGTGAAGATGATTGATCTATGTGGCTGTAGTCTATATAGTATAGATGATGTTCTCATGTGTATAGTATGGTACTGGTAGATTAAAAAAAAATAAGCTCAAGCAATGCAGTGCCCTTTTTAACATCATAATTCTGAGACTTTGACAAGAGACCTTAATCGTCACTTGTAAGACTGAGGGCTGCCATAGGTCAGTGCTTACATGTACCATATTTGCCTTCTAATATTGAGGTCATGAGCTCGAATCTGTGTGGTCCTGTGGCTGCATGGCTTTTTCTGTCCATCGGATGAAAAAGTCAAAAGCTGGGTCCCATGTTACAAATGTACAGATATTGACAGGTGAGAGAACCCTCGCTACTCAATGGCCATAAGTGCCAAGCAGGGCAAACTTTATAGCCCTTCATCTGTAAACGGTGACGTCTCCATGTAACTGAAAGATTCTTGAATGGGATAATAAACAACAACAATCATTTCTTATGTTTTTTTCTTTCTAAATTTCTAGTAAACTACATATTTTCTATGATGTTTTATTCTGTATTACATGTTGAAGAGCTCTACTTTCTTAGTCCAGTACCATAATAAACTATCAAGAAAGATAACATTTCTTCAAAACCATTTAGGAGGTACGGTCACTTATGAAGACACAGGGTTCTTTTTTTGGTGGATGGGGTTTGGGTGGGGAGTTAATTTTCAGAGAAATATTGTCATTAGCAGAGGACACATATTTTTTCTCTACCAGCATAGGGTAAATCAATACAAATAGTGTGGAGGATAAACAGTATTAATGCGGTCGGATTATGTACCGTCACTCCAAAAGTTTTGTATCTCTCCTGCTTACATGTACTGGTAGATGGCATTTTTAGGTTTGTGTCCTTTGACAGGTAGTGGCACCATCGCCTGAGAATTTTACATGTTCTCAACTTAAGCTAATTGTGTATTCTAATTTGGCTAAGAAGCTTGAGTGGAGAAAATTCTCAGACTTAAGTAAATTCTTAAGTTATACGATGCACAGCCCAGCGCTGGGCACCATCAAATCTTTGAACTGACTTAAGTCTGAAAAGCTTCTCAAATCCAGCTCATCCTGAATTCTGATTGGCTGAGAGACTAGATTCTCAGACTTAAGTAAATTCTGAAGTTTTATGGTGCCCAGCCCAGAAATGTTCTTTTAAGATATTTTTTATTCTGTTTATACCTGTACTTTTCCCAAAACTCAAATACTGGAAATTTGAGATGTAACCAGATTTGGATAAACAATATGCAAAAACAAAAACCAAAAAGCATGAGTTTAGATCATAGTGAATGTGATACTTCTCTTGGTATATGATATGTATGCTAAGTTTGATCAATTTTGAAAGCGCTGTTTCAGAACATGAATATCTTTGTACAAGTATGAATTGTATCTAGTTCTATTTTAGTTTTTCCCTGAATGAATGTTATTTCTTTTCTAGCAGTTTTTCTTGATTAGTATAAAGCTAGATGATAAAACGGATCATAGATATTTGTTTTCAAATAAAAACACCCATATGTCTAGCTACGTATTTGATCACATGAAAGTCTATCCTCATAGTTCTAATGTGCTAATGCATCATCCCATGTCTCTATACCATTCTCGCGTCTACAAAGAACAAAACATTTAGTCATGTGCACATGCACATGCAGCATGACATTTAACATTTAAATTTCAACAAAGTTTCCTCACTTTATCCGTTTTTGAAAGAAATTACAAAACGAACTGCACTGAGTGCAGATGGATGCATTGTTGTGATAACTTAGAGCACAATAGCGGCAGATTTTATCTTTTGTAATGAATGACATCACTGGTTAATTCACTTTTCTGTCTCGTCAGTAGAATTCTTAGTCATCTTTATCTTATGGGGGGAAAAAGTTATAGTTTTTGTTAATTTCCGAGGGAAAATGGAAATAATGAGACATTTCTAGTGAGTCTGTATTTGCTTGATGCATCATTTTGTTTACTGAAAATATGAATCTGTTTCATCCTCTGAACGTCAGTTGCAGATGGTCACATGATCTCTCTTTGTTTACATTGGTTGTTAAGGCTGCCGTGGCCCCCTTGTATAGCATGTTCACCTTCTGATCATGAGGTGGTAGGTTTAAATCAGCATGGACTTGTGGTAAAATGACTGTCTCTGTCCTTCAGGTGAAACAGTTAAAGGCAAGGTCCCATGTCACTGTAGATGTTGACAGGTTAAAGTACCCTCCCTGCTCTATGGCCATAAGCGCTGATCGTAAGGAACTGTTTTTGCCCTTCGCTGGCATATGGTGACGTCTCCATATAAATGAAAGATTTTTGAGTGTGATGTTAAGCATCAATACAACTAACCAACAGGTATTCAAAGTGAAGATTGAAATTTGCTGGAACAGGGCAATGAAACACATAACATGTGGTTCATCCATTGCAGGCAATGGCATGACATAAATTTCCCACTGCTCTATGGCATTGAGTGCCCAGGAAAATACAAACTTAGAAACCCTTCCCTTAGTTGGTTGGTTATATTGTTGTTTAACGTCCCACCCAAGAATCTTTCACTTATATGGAGACGTCACCGTGTGTTGGTGAAGAGGAACACATTTGGCCAATGCTCGGCATGTATGGCCATAGAGCAGGAAAGGTTCTTTAATGTGCGAACACCCACCGTGACACAGGACCTCTACATGGGCCCTTCCATAGTTTTTTGTGTTGTCTCAATCCATATTTATGTAAAATGTTGGAATTGACAAGTATCATCACAGATATTTGTACAACAAATAAATTAAACATGCACTGCAGCTCCATAGATTGAGTTATCAAAAGTAGCAATGAAAAATATGAAAAAAAAATTGTTTTTACAAAAAACACATAAACAGTAATGTATTTACTATCAAAGGAAAGTTCATTTGTTGTGGTTGATACTTGGAGCTGCTTGTAATGTTTTTAAAATCACACTGGCATGAATTATTAAATAGTCAAAATGACTCACTATGAATGAGAAAGGTTATTTATTGAACATCCTTACACAATCACTGAGCAAAGCTGGATAGGTTTACACAGAAACAAAAACTCCTTTTGATATGAACAATATTATTGTACGCTTAAATCAAACAGGAAGATCAAATATTTTTGTAATCAATTTCAAAACTGATTATTTGTTGTCAGTAGTATCCAAAAATAATTCTTTTGACAGTTCTATCAAAGAAAGAAATGACAGGATTTATGTTGAGGAATTGACAATGGATTTTTTTTTAGGTCCCGTGAGTATTCAGTATTTGTTAAACATGGAAGTTCTACAATATATGGTAACTTAGGGGAGGTAAAAAAAATGGAACATCTTTATGACAAAATACAGTTTAATTACCTGGTACGTGTATAAATATGTTCTATTTAAAAAAAACATAATAAAGAAAAAAAAGAAAGAAAAGAAAAATTTATACTGGCACTGAGCCAAATGAAGTGGATAGTTCCAGGACATCCTAAGCACTCAGTAAAGTTATTTAAGCGTTGATTCTATATTTTGTCCAGTTCACTGCGAAATGACCTGAATGAAGACTGTGCACATGTGTAAAGCGAATTACAATGACCTGAATGAAGACTGTGCACATGTGTAAAGCGAATTACGCTTTATCGAAACGACATAATCAAACAAACAGTTGTGCATTAATTGCCTCATTATGACAACCACTACCATCACTGCATTCAGTGTGCGTGATGTAATATACACAACCTCAAGTTAAGGGGTGTAGCTTAATAAGCGTTCGGGTCATTGAAGTATGAAACAAGTGTTTTCTGGATTATTAACCAATGAAATCCTCGGAAATTTATAAAATTAAATTATTTTGTTATAAGTACATGTATATACATATAAATATCCTAGTAGCCATGATGGTCTTATGGCCTCTTGTGGAAAACGTGGTGAATCTTTGCAATTTAGAAAAAAACTAAATCCTTACATTGAGACTGGACTCAATAAGGTTTTGATCAGACAAATGGACCCATAAACAATGTACATGTATATACAAGTACAGTGGAGTTGGTCTATAACAAAGTTCAAGGAAATTGACTTTTGACTTCGTTATAGGCATCCTTTGTTTAAAGCATCAGAATTTACTACAGAAATAGATAAATAGTAATTCTTTCTGGGGTATTTTATTCCTCTTCTTTACGGCACTGAATTGGCTTTAAGCCGATTCGTTATAGACCGCAGTGTTTTCCCTAAGAACTGGCTGGCGGCCAGATTGACCACTTCAAATGATTTTCTGACCGGTTCAATTCTAAGATTTAACAATTTTCTAAAGGAGAAACCTCCAGAACCCCCTTCATGGCCTGCTCAAGTTGCCCCCAAACCACCATCTTGGCCTGTTTGATTCATTTTCAAGCCTGTTCAAATAAAACAAAGAGAAAACACTAGACCGACTCTACTGTATTATGCTTTAGAATCTTGTCTAATGTTGTCCACCTCACATTAAAGGTCATCATAATTCAGTCCATTTGTGCTTTTTAGTCTCCAGTTGGTGAATTGGGGATGGGTGTGGGATGGGATGCTGCAAGTCCAACTTTGGTCTAAAATGTGAGTTTGTCCTCCAAAATGTACATGGGTTGAAGTTTTGAGTATGTTATAAGCAAGATTTATAGGTTAATCATACAGATAAATGCAATGGCATCCATTATCAATTTCAAGAATATTGGAAGGAAACACCAAAATATTCATCCAGCTTCCTTGCATTTTTTTCTCCAAGCTGCCGTAAAATGCTTTCTAAAACAAAAATATTTTGTTACTGAGTGGATCTGACTACTTCCTGAATAAAATCTGAAACTCATCACTCTCAGATTTATTTTTGGATCTAATTGGATTATATTGTTGTTGTAATGGATGCTTTTTGGGTTTCTGTTTTGTATCTCCCTCTCTCTCCAGTGGTACATGTATAAGCTGACGTCTATTCCAAATGGTGAAATATCGCTTCTAAAATGTTCTTCTACAGATATCAATGTAGTGGTCAAAAGTCAATATAATTAATTGAGATTTAGATTTCTAGAAGATCACTCGGTGTTCAATCAGTAAGCCATAATTAGTCTTTAAAAAAGTGTAATAGTCAAAATACTGTTATCAACCTTTTTTTCCCCAGATTAGAGGGTCGAAGGTCACAATCAATAGCCATATAACATGAAATGTTTTTTCACTAGATTTATTTGAGCATGCTAATAGTAATTTATTATCTGTTTAGTTTTTGGTTGGAGTAATTGATTTTCTTTTGTATGTGCAGTTTAAATGAGATTTTGATATTGAAGGACCCCCTGGTAAGTGGGAGATAGGACATGGAAAATACATGCTGTGTTTTGTAAATTAGGGACTGCTTAATCTCTCCTAAACACAGCTGTACCCTAGAAATAAACACCAATCGTAATTTAATTAATTACAACAAAAGACATAGATTTCAATAAGAAACGAATGGCACCATTGATCTACAATCCTAGATTTAAATGAAAAAAAAATCCCCAAAAGTAAAGAAAGAAAAAAGATGTGAAATACATGTACATGTATGAAGAATGAAAGAAAAAGAGAAAGAGAAAGAATGTAAATTTGATTTTGGAAGAAAGTCATTAACAGCGAAAAACTGATAAACTATAATATTGGAAATGTCAAATGGCTTGATATGATATAAATCCTTCTTTAGTGGCCACCTTTGTATAAAGACCATCTGGTAATAAAGACATTTTTTTTCCATTCCAAATGTATTATTTTTATACAAATCGACCTCTTTACATGTATAATGACCTACTCTAGATAACTTAGACTGGTTTAGTTGTGTCCTGAGGGAGTTCTTTACATACAGGACTCACTGTACTAAGATACTTCTACCTGCCTTATGTGACTTATATATTTGCTTCCCAAAATGTTTATTCCTTATATAAATCACCTGAATTATGAGACCACCTGTCATATGTGACCATATTTACATCTTCCCTTGGACAGTCTCTAAAAACAGGTTTGGCTTCATTTGTTACATATCTTTGTAATAAAGATATAGGTATATTAGTATACATGTACATGTATATAAATCTGCTATATTTATGATATATCCATTCTGTCACAAGTATTAACTTGAGTTTACATTTGCCACCCATCAATTTCACTGTTGTCAATTTCTGTCTGTAACTGAAACAGATTAAGACAGCAGATGACTCATCTCGATTTTATCCTACTTTTCTTTTTCAATATCAAAGATTTGTTATGAAAATAGTGTTGTCCGTGAAAGGTGAAATAGATGATGAGGGATGTCTTAGTCAATATAACAAAAGCAATTTAGAGGGATGGCTGGTCATTTTGAATAAAGAACATGTCTGAGAAAAGCATGGAATGTATACAAATTCTATGGTCTTATCGGTGATTGATTTTATTGATATTTTTTGGTCAGTGTTGTTGTCCAAAGTAGAAAATTCAAGGACTCTATTGGTCAAAATAATTCTGGCATCAATTAATCATTTGACAAAGATAAAATGACAAATATACAGTGGTGAATTGTTTTCTGTAGTAAATCTTTCTTATGGAAAATAATTGAGTGCTCTCATTGGCCTCAAATGTGACAAATTGGAAACAGAAGATGACAGTTGTTCATGCAGAAACGTCCTGTTTTCTAATTTCTAGGGTATAATAAATATTTCTGATTAGAAAAATATGCAGAGCCATTTGCTGCTCTAAGTGTGAATGATTCAGATCGAGATGCTAGTTTGCGAGAAACATCCTAAAATCAAGATTTTTTAAATTCAGTTTAGAATTTTTTCCCCTTTATAATATAAAAATTCACATTTACATTTCTGATGAAGATGACCATTTTCAGGATTTTTCGTCCATCTGTACCAGCATCTCTGATGCCAACTTAAAGTGCAGGGATCTACTTTTTCTTGCTCTCACGTTTTCCTTGTGTATCAAAGATAAACGTGAGAATGTTTATTGGACATTCTTAATTTCTATCACACTTTGTCTCAAGCAAAATCACAGTTTGAAAGGAATACAAACTGACAAGGCTTAAAATAATTATTGATATTTTCATCTTATTCTGATGTGAAGAGTTGAAGCAATAGAATCTTAGCTGGCTTTTCCTAATTCTTTTGATGAGACAGTATTCAATTGATCCATTGGTACTATGGGTATACAGTCAAATTATTGCCCCCCCCCCCCTCGTAAATGTAACAGGGAAGACCTACATTCTAGGGACTGCTGACTGGGGCTGAAGGCTCTTTTTGTATCTTGTAGCTGGTTGATATGTCTGCTTGTTACAGCTAATATTCTGACTCAGTCATTTTTAAAACCATGACCCTTTAATTGTCTTTTTGCCGACTAGGCATCTTTTATGGGTCAACACTGTTCTATATATAGTACAAATAACTATCTGACACCTTTAAGAAATAAGTATTTTTTCTTATTGAGTCATCACTAGAGCATTTTCTCTCTGGACCACCTTCAAAGATAAACTGAGCTAAAAATGCATCACCTTTAATTTTTTTAGGTGACCACCAGTATAGATTGACCCATAGTGTGATGTTGACCAGGAACAAGTCATGTTAAAAACCTCCAGACCAAACATCATGGCTGTTCTAAATTACGTCTGGCTCTAAACATCAACAAAATCTATCCAGAATAAAACTAATCTTCAGACTTAGTCTAAACACATCTATGTCTGCTAATAAATTATTTGTACGCAATGGCATCAAATAATTTTGCAGGATATTGCAAAAGTTTTTGCAAATAATCAAGCTTTTAATTTTGCACTCATTAAGACGAACAGCAAAAGAAATATTTGAATCGTTTTGTATTAGCTATTCATAGCAAATGAAAATAACCGGTATCATCTTTAGCAAATGAGTTATTACATACTAGTGACAAAAAAACTACAGGAAATGGAACAATTTACAAGACTGCAGAGAATGTTTTTCAAACAATGGCCACACAGATTTTATGCTTTATAAATTTTCAAAGCTTTCAGCATGATGTTGGGAGTATTTATGAGTTATTCCATGAAATCAAGCAGCGGATATTAATGGTATATAAAAATGTTCCCTGAATGATCAGTTGTATGGTATTTATATAGCGCGGATGGAAATAATAAACGTAAAATAGCGTAGCATCGCATGATTTGTGATGCAGTTAATAGATAGATGTAAAGCAAATGCAACAATATTATGAGTAATTAATCTTAGTGTGTGAAAGAGAGTCAGAGAGAGGGAAAGAAGGATAGAGAGAAAAAAGAGTTCAATTGTAAAAGTTAATGATGTCATCCTGGGAGGGGCACCTGCATAGAAAATGACCACAACATGCAGTTATATCAGTGAACATAGTCTAGCTATCATGAACAACATTGCCATCTGTAGTCAGATATACCCATGTAAAAAAGAAAAAAGATTTAAACAAAAACGTTGACCTAGACCTATACAATATTTTTTTTAAAGTTCTGTTTTACAATTTTACACTTCTCTATAAATGAATTGCTTTTGACCCTAAATTTATGTACAGTGTAACGTACCTTATCAACCCTCTGAATGAAAGGACTTGACCTATCTTATGTAGCCTACAATGTAAATGCTAGGTTCCCAAAATGACATTTTTCTATATACATGTAGATCACCTGTATTAAGAAACAACCTGTCATATGTGTCTCCTTTTTTGCTTCCCCCCCCCTTGACAGTCTCTAAAAACAGATTCGATTATAGGCGGTCGTAAAAACAAAAGTGATCCGACTGACCAGCTTTTGTTCTATTTCAAACAAATTTTCTTTTTTGTATTAGAGTTATGAAAACCCTGTGGAACAGACATTTCAAACTAAATCACTTTAATTCAATTTATTGTGACTAAGGCCACCTCAGCGGAACACAAATGTTTTGTGGTTTCTCCAATTTCCAGCGTTATAGTGATTGCATCAAACGATTTATAATACCACCATGACTCAATTTCCTTCTCGTTACCTGATGCGTGACTCAATAATTCTCCATTTCAGAACTTTTACCCTCTTATTCACCCTATTATTCTATTCGTAATGACTTGAAATGGGCTAGATTATTTTTTTAAAACATCTATCTGGGCTTACATGTGTTACAGTCTGCAATATGAGAGCTTAATTTTGTAGATAAAGATGTATTAAGCAGAATAAGTAATTCTTTATATTAAGCGAATGAGAAATGGTAATCGCCCCATGGAAGAGGGCCCACTATTGGACTTGCTGCTTGATTTTTCTTTTCTTTGGATAAAATTGTAAAAAACCAAGGTCTCTGAAGGTTTTGGCAAAGTGCTGGGTCTGTATCAACTTGATGATGTTTACATCGTTACTGAAATAATATTGAAATTGGCATAAAACGCTAATACAATAACAAGAACATTAAACTAGATGTACAAAAAGCCGCTGTAGTGCAGCGGTAGAGTGTGGATCTTAAAATCACAGGGTCATGGGTTTGTTTCTTTGCAGGGCGCAATAGGTTTTTCTTGTTCTTCAGATGAGACAGGTAAAAAAAGAGGTTGTGTCTGTCACAATGTACCGGTTGGCATGTTAAAGAACTTTCGTTGCTCAATAACAGTACGTTCCCAGCATAGGCCTAAATTTGTAGCTCTTCACCTTCATCCAGTGATGTAACCATATAAGCAAAAGATTCTATAGTTTCCTCAAACAACAAAACTACTGACCAGCCAACTAGAAGTACATGTATATGCACATGTATTAGGTGATGGTAAAAAAAGGAATCCTTTATCAATCTTATTCTTAAAAAAGTGATGTCATTTGGTCTACTTGTATCACCTGGGTTACAGATTTTGGTTAGAATTTAATGAATATACATGTTCATCACATTTGCAGTCAACTGTAATGTTTTAGACCAATGGTCATTTTTAGACAATCTCTATCAAGAAGAGGGTAAAAATGAGAAATTGTCTACATCTCTAATTCAGTTGTATATATTAAATAGAAGAATATATCAGGGAATTTCATTTGCATTTCACATGAGGAAGATTATAGTCTTACAGATTCTCTGTAATCCTCAGAGGGAACATTGTCAGTATATATCAGAAAATTTTTGTCAGAAACTGTCAATCAAATTGAGTGAAACAAACATCTGGTTATAATAGAAATGACAGATTTGAGAGAGATAGACAGATAAAATCAAGCTGTGGATCATTATTATTGAATCTTGAATAAATTTATCATTTTGATATTTTCAGTGGGAGGGGGCTTGATTTGGAAATGACGAGGCATTGCCCTTTGGAACACTTTGAACCTCAAGTGTAGTTTGCTTCTTTAACCCTTTCACCCCTAAAGGCACATTTGGATTTGCCTAAATCATTGATTTACGGAAGAGTCCATTAGATTTCTGGGGTTAATGAGTTAAAAGTTTTTTGTTTTTGTTTTTAAATTTGTAGCCCTCCATGGGAATCAAATGACATCTCCATATAGATCTAGGTTAAGGATTCTTGAGTGGGATGTCAAGTAAAATGACAACCAACAAAGCAACGTTTATGTGTCAGGATTTTTATCTTTCTCCCCTTATTTCATTCATCAAAACTTTACTACCAGTACTCATAGCTCCAGTATATGTTGGTCATTACAGCTGCATTTGCATAATAGAATAGACAATATGGCTACAAAGAAAATGACTTCTATTTCTAGGGATGTTGAACTGTTTTTGATTGTCATAAATTAACTGAATCTTTCTGTATTGAATATTTCTGTAATTGAAATGGGTTTCTTCCTGTATTCATGATAAATTCTTGTTTAAAAAAAGAAGAAATTAGTCTTGAAGAGTCACTCCTTCTGCCACAGTTACATGTCTAAAACCTGTTTTAAGAGGCTACCCAAAGAAAGATGCAAAAAGGCCATATATGAAAGGAGGTCTCTACATTCAAGTGATTTGTATGAAAAATAAAACCATGTTTGGAGGTTTATTATTAGGTCATATACGGTAGGTAGTCTTTTATTGCTTATCTCAAAGTGACTTTCTATTGGGGGCTGCCATGGCCTAATGGTTAGTGTGTTTGTCCTCAGATTGAGAAGTCCAGGGTTCAAGCCCAATCCATGCTATGGTTGGCTGTCCCCGTCTTTTGGATGAGACGGTAAAAACCTGAGTCTTGTGTCACAGTAGGTGTCGGCACGTTAAAGAACCCCCTCTGCTCTACAACCGTAAGTGCCGAGCATAGGCAAAATTTGTCGCTCTTCATCGGCACATGGTGACATCTCCTCATAAGTGAAAGACTCTTAATTGGGACGTTTAACAAAA